>JAECUM010000821.1:0-100081 GCA_016617855.1 Megalonaias nervosa | reverse complement strand
CCCCTGCTCTGTACCCTACACTGGCTATCCATTTGATGCAGAATTAAACACACAAAATTTGTTCTCTGTGCTACGTTTCACTGACGGGCTCCAGTCCAACATACCTATCTGACCTCACCCATGTGTACACACCAGCAAGATACTTACGCTCCTCTTCTGACACTTGTATTCTCATTATTCCAACTACGAAAATGAAATCATATGGACAACGCTCTTTTGCATACCAGGGCCCAGCAATGTGGAACGAATTGCCCACTGCACTTAGACACAAAGACACAGTGATCTCATTCGAGAGCGCTCTTAAAACTCACCTATTTCAACTGCAAGAACAGACTTAAAGACCTAATAATGTATCCTTATAATGTATCCTTACCTTAAATATTTACAGCATGTTTTCTGTTTCTAATTTCATGGTGTTTGTTTTTATTTTTGTAATCATATCATGATATATGGTTTTTTTTATAGTGTTGTCAAATGTTTTAAAGCACTTAGAGCTTCTAAAGATTAGGCGTAATACAAAGTCCTCATTATTATTATTATACTGGCCACCATGTATAGCCTATCTTGTGCTGAAAAGTGGCATTAAACCCTACAACAACAACAACTACCTGTTGGTTGTCAGCAAGTTTTATTCATTGTGTTAGGTCATTTAATGGTGACTCCATTTAACTAACTTTAGCCACCAGACCCTAAGTTTGTTTTGTATATCATTAATGTTCTGAAAATATCTTATTACAAGTTTCCTGTCTCACTTAAACTTGGAAAACATTACAGTGTTATCTTCAAAACAGAAGAAATAATAAATCTCATCTAGAACAAATCAATGCATGGGAATGAGGATGAATACCAGCAAAATCTTATCACATTTTACTTTCTGCAAGTGCAAAAGACTACTGCGGCCACAGGTTCTTGTATTTGCTAGTGAAGATGGACATTATTGATAAAATAGTCATAGTCTATATTTTTAATTTAAAGAATTTACACAAGGTGATCAACTTGAGCAGTTTGAAATTTGCCCCTATACTTATTCTGTGCTAATTTTATTTATTCCATCGACACCATCATTCACTGGTTAAATATCTCAGCATAGTTAGAGAAATCCCAGATTTGTTCTCCATGTACAATTTAAGAGATTCTGCCAGGATTTTATCTAAGGGGGGTGGGCCCGAGTGGCCGAGTGGTCTAAAGAGCTTTCCGTTACGGATCACTGCCATCTCACCTCTGTCTGCGTGGGTTCGAGTCTAGGATTCGGCGAATGTGGATATGTGAGAAAGCTTGCCAGTAGCTTCTCGTGGGTTGGTGGTTCTTTACGGGGATTTCCCGGTTTCTTCCTCCACCATTAATACTGGCCGCCATGTATAGCCTATCGTGTGCTGAAAAGTGGCGTTAAGCCCCACAGCAACAACAACAACAACATTATCTAAGGGGGACCTCCCCTTTGTCACCAAAATAAGGGGGTAGTAGAAAATAAGCGGGGTGGGGGGTGGGTGGCAGGACAGGAAGAAATGGTCATAGTTTTGTATTTACCTAACACTTCAATATCTGTATCTCTTTCTTCCTGCTTGGCTTTCTTAGAACTCCAGTGAAATCAGAATCTTTAAAAGATGTCACCACTTATTGTATACTCTTGTCGTATAAGCATTATTCTGTCTGTTATTTCTGCGCATTCTCTGTTCCTAATATGTGTATGAATATTGTTCTGTGCTTCTTCATCAGCTTGAATATGTTGGGAAAATGATCTTTATGGCAGTTATGTACAAATTTCCAGAGCTTACAGATGTTATCTTTAGGATAAATAGGAGTTTTTACTAACATTAACTTACTTTCTTTAATCAGTTGTTTACTGACTACTATGCCAGATTTCTTCTTCTTTGTTTCCATGATGCTGTATTAGGGCTTTTAAACCATCAATGCCACAGTCTACTTGTGCAGACAGAGGTATTCAAATAAATATATTTACTTCTTAATTTCATTTTTTCATCCTTATTTAGTCAGTTTATCTTAACCCTGATGTGGGTAAATGGTTTTGTAGCATATGATCTGCAGGGCAAAATTGATTGGTGGTAAAAGAATTGACAATTACATTCTACTTTTAAAGTGTCTGTATTTTAATTAGGCTCAGTATTCTGCTCTTTCTACATTTAATTTCGAAATACAGCTGAAAGGGAGATTGACCATTATGCTGTCTATTTATAGTAATACTGCCTGTGATTGCATTGCAGTGACCTGGCATAAGCAGGGCAAGATGGTTCACTTACCGATTTCAAGCAGCATAAATAGCTAGCATCCATTTGATTTTGTTGTCAGTCTGTTTGTTTCAGTGTTTGAAGTTTGTCAATATGGATTATCATGTGTGTAATTAGATTTAATTCTGAAAGGATTAGAGATTAATTGATTATGATTGGATTACTGAAGGGCTCAATCAGCATAAAACATCGTCGGTTTGACTTTGGTATTTAAAGTTTGTCAAGATGTCTGTGCATGCATTTGGGTCCCCCAAAAATATGTTTCCTATTGAACTGGTGTTATAATTAGGGTTTTTTACTTTATATATATATATATATATATATATATATATATATATATATATATATATATATATATATATATATATATATAATGATTAGTATATATAATATACTAAGCGCTTGAAGTACTGGTCAAAACTGGCTCAGTTAGATGCACAAAGGACAAATAGATATTGGGATTTTTTTTAATAAAAGTTTTTACCCAGAAAAGAAAAAGTGGGTTGGCAACAAACAACAGAGATGGTCAGCCAATCAGAAACACAGTTTAAAAAAAAATTTGGCTTTATCAATTAGAAAACAAAGAATTTGTTCAATTTGAAACCACGGGCTTCTGTCGATGTAGACATTTATTTTTTATCTTGATGTCGACATAAACATGACAACTTTGATGGTGATAATAGACCATTGGCCCAGGACTTATCGATATAAGAGATGTCAATATCAATGGTTTGGACTGTACATTGCAGTTCTCAACCACCTGACTTATACAATCAGAAATTACCCCAAACTTGAAAATAGGCTTATTATTTAAATTGAAATTAAAGCTTGCATCCAAGCTATTTATAACTTTTCCTACAAATAGGATCTACAGACATGCACTAAAAGTTGAACACACAAAATACACAACAACATGGCATGTTCAGCACCAGAAAGTTTTCTTGTATTAACATTTTTGTAGAATATTTGTATGTCTCATTGCAAACAGCAATGGTTCAAAAATTTTTATTTTATTACTATGAAAACAGTATTGGACAGAATTATATTTTCCTAAGATTTACATGGAAAAGTCTTCAAAGAGTCACAAAGATAGGACTGAGATTTTTAAGCTTTTTATCTTCATCGTTTTTGTTACACATGTTTGGTGTTACCAAAATTGTAACAATATGACCATTTAATTGTGTAACTTTGAAGAAAAATAATTGAATTTTTACACTGTTGATGGTAATTTTTCTATTATGATTATTGTGTTTTAGGAGGGATTTTTACAAAATTCTGGGAGTACCACGGAGTGCCACAACAAACCAGATTAAAAAATCTTACAGAAAACTGGCGAGAGAGATGCATCCAGATAAAAACAAGGATGATCCAGATGCAGAAGATAGATTTAGGGACCTGGGTGCAGCATACGAGGTCATTATCATTTAACAACAATTTTCTGACATACATTTTTGAGAAAATACAGTGTATGAGAAAATTACCAGATGATGTAATTGACAAAAAATTACACCATAACAAATTTAATATGAGCATGCACCCACTATTATATGTTTGTCCATGTGTTTTCAGGGATCCATACATTTTTCTGAATGTAACCAGACATTTAGATGGACTTGGACACAAATGAATCTGCTGTTTGTAATATCTATTTATTTTTTAAAAAAATCTTGTTTCAACCACTCCATCACATGTTAGCTGCACAGTTTACCCTATGAATTGCTACAGATTTCCCTGCACTTTTTTTTTTTTAAACAAAACTTTTTTACACAGAATGCTTATGACATTGCCATATTTGCACTGTGGTATATCCACTCACTTAAAGCTCGTTAATCTGATGACCACATTCTAATTGTTTTATTAATAGAGATATATGTTTTAATTTTCCCTCCTGACTGCAGGCATCAGATCAGAGTCTTTATTTAAACACCAGCAAAATTTATTCTCATAAGTTCATTAAGAGTGTACACACTATGCCTGCACCACAGCTTTGTTTTGGTCAAATTCCGGTATGTCTTGTTGGACGGTAATGGCCATTCAAAGTCTCCATGTGATCATTACCCAACTGTGGCATGTCACTGACATTTTTAGGAAAAGTGTTTGGCTAAAACATAGTGAATGAATTAAAAATCTAATGGTTGTGGAATCTGTCACTTATGTTTGCATGAATAATCTATATACACCGTATTGCATTGGCTGGCAAGTCATTGTCGCACGATAAACACTTGTCCCCTTTAAATATTGATTTGGCATCACCTCTTCTCACTCATGACATTTTCATTAGACTTGCAATCAAAGGATAATGGGTTTGATAACAAGACCAGAGTAGTGTGAGTCAGCCTTGATGTGCCCTTAAATAGGCACATATCTCCCATTTCATCAGAATGATATAGCCAGTAATGTGTTAAAAGTGACATTAAAAACTGACCACCCTATAATATGATATAATCCTTGTGTCCATCCATTAATCAGTCTGGCATACAATCTTGTTAATGCAGCTAGTTCTGTAGTTTTGTGAAGGATTGCCATGAACTTTTGGCAAATGTTATAGTCATCCCCTTATGATGAGCATATTGAGACATCACCTTATTCCTGTCATTTTGTTAGTGTTTGTGCAAATTTTGTCATTTGAGCTCATTGTAGTGTATGGTAGTCTTGTTCGAGGCATTTCCCTATTTTTTTTGTAACTTAATATTGCCTGGTACAATCCTTTCAGAGTTGTTGCCCTTTTTGTCTTATTTGTTCAAGTAGTGTATGATTCACTTGTCTTAGCTTAACTAGTCTTGCATTTATCATTGAATAGTTTTGAAAACTTCTTAAATATTATGGTCATCACTTGAAAATGTGCATATATACAAAATCACTTTGCTACCACAAGTTTTGTTTAGGTATTTTGACATTTTTTTGTGTATGCAGGTAGTTATACGGATTTCAGTGGATTACTGTGAATATTAGTAAATGTTATGATCATCATTTGAATATATACATTTTCACAAATTACTGTCAATCAACAGTGTTTGTGAGAGTTATTGCCCCTTTTGATGTTAGATGGAATTTTTGTGAATTTGTACAAATTGAATATTCTCGTGGGTCGGTGGTTCTTTCCGGGGATTTCCCGGTTTCTTCCTCCACCATTAATACTGGCCGCCATGTATAGCCTATCGTGTGCTGAAAAATGGCGTTAAGCCCCACAACAACAACAACAACAAATTGAATATAGTGCATTAATTGGGCAAGTGATTGCTATAATGGTTATTATAAATGAAATATAGAGAAATTTAGTAACCAGAAAAATGCATTAATTCATGTAATTAATTTCCAGCACACTCAGGATTAGGGGCTAATGAATTATTAAACATTTTATAGCATAGCAGACCTGCCAACCCTTATGATTTTGCCGTCTTATGAAAATTACACTTAAAATACAGATTTACGGCATAAAAGATAAAACTATGTAAAAATGATCATTGCTGAAAAATCCAGAAAATTTGTTCATCCATGTTTGATTTGGATCTGGGTTTCATATTAGAATTAGTGAAATTAGCCAGGGAACCAGACTAACTTTAGAGCAGCACCCCAGACGCTTTAAAATGCACCTATTTGTTCATGTGAAGCATCTGCATGATCAAACTGTTAATTATGTATATTTTTTATAAAAAAATAGCGAGCAGCAAGTGATGCATGTTTTAGACAAAAAGGAAAATAACCTCTTGAAAAGTGTTAATAATCAACACAGAGGAATAAAAAGGAATATTCAGATTCTTGTGAATAAAAGCTGGAAGGGAGACAGTTATGTTTATTGGACATCACATGCCAATTTGAGTATGACTCGTGGCGGGAGATATGATTGCCATCATCATGTGAAATGGAAAAAGAATTTCCAAGAATTAGGTCAAGTTGAGAGATAGCAACAAGCCATTGAGGTACATAGGGTTTGGAAATAGAGTTTGTGCAACTGTACTAGTGGTAAACAAAGTCTGTGCGTACTTTACAAACTTTTCAGTCGAACATAATGTTTATCTTCGCTGCATGTTTCGAATACTGAACTTTTAATTACGTTTTCCAGCTTTACAATAACAGTTTATGATATTTTTTACACCTTGCTGAAAACTGGTTAAACTTATGGAAAAAAATCAACTGCCTTACTGAGACGGACTCATCAGGGTTGGCAGGTCTGGCATAGGCCTGGCATTGTTGAAAAAATCAATAATTGATTTCATCAGATATCTTTTTTGTGTACAGCAGTTTGAAATATTGTTTTGCCACAACACAGTTTAATACATTTCTACATTCTTTCATTGTTTAATGGATTTTTTTAATATTTTGTTTTGTACTTGATCCTTTACAATTTAATGTATTTGTACATTCTGTTTACTACTTGATCCTTCACAGTTTAATCTATTTTTAATACTTTCTGTTTAGTGCTTGATACTTTACAGTTTTTTTCCAAGAATAATTCACCAAATCCTTAACATTTTTGGCCAGATCAATACATAACATCTTTCTCACAGATTTGTGTCACTATAATTTCTCTCTCTACAGGTGCTAGCAGATGCAGAAAAAAGAAAAATATATGACAAACATGGAGAAGAGGGTCTCCAAAAAGGAGATGTGCATGGAGATCCATTCTCAAGGTACTGTACACATTCTTTGACCAAAGATCAAGAGGTAAAGGGTCAGTAAAATAATGGAGTGGTCCTGAAATCTAAGGGACAAAAGAAGGGAGATGGGACAAATAAAACAAAAGAAAATATCAGTTCAGATCCTGTTCTTCTCTGCACTTTAATGTGAAGGAAAGGAAATAAGTTAAATTATTGGTTGTCAGCATGACTTTTAGGTGAGTGTAGCTTTCTATTTATGACAGTTTAAAATTAAATTTCAGTATTTTGATGTTCTTATATTGTTTGATATCTCTTGTATCAATTTGGTAAAGTGTATAACCCATAAATGAGAAATTTCAGTTGTGAAATTTTGTCAGAATTTATCTGATTTGTTTATAATGGTGTTTTGTTCGATAACGGGGGTAGTTTCTTTTCTTTTTTTTTTTAAAAAAGGTTAATTTAATTCCAGGCAATTTTTCCAGTTCGATTTAAGAATGTTAAAGAAACAAACATGAGATTGTCATAAAAATATGAAATTGTCATGTAGTTCAGTTAAATTTAAGATCTAGTTACAGTATGTAAAACTGACAGGTACATGTTCTACGGTCCTTTGGAATTCCAGATATAATTATTTTTAGAAACCAGTCTGATAAAGTGTTCTAGTTCATATTGAGGGGAGTTTATCATTTGAAATAACTGAATTACTTTTTCACTTGCATCAGTGTGAAAGCTGTAGTTTAATTGGTGCATTGAAGGTCAATAGATCATAAGCTCATATTGATGTCCTTCAGATCATTTTGGAGATCTCAGTTTTAGTTAGATTGTGAAAACTGTGCTGTGAAAACTAGTCAAAGTCAATACTGTTGAGTATTAATAAGTACCGCAATTTTTATGTCTTTGCTGTGTAGATATGGTGTTTATTTTTATACTTTTGTCCCATCCCTGTCTATAGATAGGGCATATTGTGTTTATTTTATACTTTTATCTCATCTCTCTATAGATAGGGCATATGGTGGTTTATTTCATACTTCAGTCCCATCCATGTGTCTATAGATAGGGCATATAGTTTTTTATTTAATACTTTTATTCCATCCTTGTCTATAGATAGGGCATATTGTGTTTATTTTATACTATTATGCCATCTCTGTCTATAGATAGGGCATATTATGTTTATTTTATACTATTATGCCATCTCTGTCTATAGATAGGGCATATGGTGGTTTATTTCATACTTCTGTCTCATCCCTGTGTCTATAGATAGGGCAGTTGGTATGTATTTTATACTTCTGTCCCATCCATATGTCTATAGATAGGGCGTATGTTATTTATTTTATACTTTTGTCCCATCCCTGTGTCTATAGATAGGGCGTAAAGTGTTTCTTTGTCATACATTCTGGGCTGATTAAATTTCATAACCTGACATCCAGAACTATTCGTTATAGAGGTCAGACAAGTAACATTTTGCAAGAAGCTAGTCCAGTTCAAAGGGTTATTTCCTATTTTCAAACAAGTTGGGCATTGCTAATTTTCATGTTTTAATCACTTTATATGCCTTTATCTGGCCATTCTTACCACCCAAGCATACTGAATGATTGAATCAAAATTTCTCTCCATTTATTCACCCATATCATGTGATACTATGATAAGTGGTCCTTGATAACTGTTGCATGTGTGCACCTTCTGTCTCCACTTTAGTGTATATTGAGCAAAGCAGCTGAATTATTAGTCAATCAAAAGACTTCAAACAAAAAAGTCTTGTATGGTTAATTTAGCAGTGTTTTAAACAGTTTTGCTATATTGTGGATCACCCTTTGATTTCAGTCCAGTGAATCGATGCAATTAAATTAAGAAATGGCATTCTGCCAACCATAGTGTAGGTTTCTTTTATGAACTGATTACATGAGAGTAATGATTCTTAATTTTTAATTGATTATACACAGAATTGCATTTGACATGCAATATTCTGTTTGAAGGAGAGCAGTTATGGTAATTAACGTGCTGCCTGCATTAATATGTAAGCTGCAAAATATGTTGTTTGACAACTTTAGGAGCAAATGTTGAGCGAGGTCATCATTATTATATGGATAATAAAGAGTTTTCTTATTTTTAAAAGTTTATCGGGAAAAGTTGGAGAAATTTTCCTGTGAAAGTGGAGGGATGAAATATGATGCTATTGAGTTGAAGTGACTGTTTCACTAAAGAGACTTAAGCTAGATTCTGAAGCAGCAAACATGTCAGATATGACACCAATCAGACAGAGAGATTTTCAGTCACATTGGATTAATATTTATCCATGGCTTGAATCACTGAAAGAAAGATGTTTGGCAGCTGTAGAAAACAATATTCCAAACTTGTACAGGTTGTAAATTCAACGGGTGTGGTTGTCAATTGAACTGACAAATTCAGGATTGAATCAGTCAAGTTTCGTTACAGCGCTGGACATTGTAATACCTGTGCAGCACAGTATATGCAGGATGTGCAAAACTCCTGGAAGTTGGAGCAGCTGATATTATGTTAGGAAAAGACATTTTAAAATTAAATATGAATGAATTGGAATTATCGCATCCTACAGCATCTTATGAAAAATCATTGACCAATATGGAAATGCTCTGTGCACTCCAGAAGAACGGTGTTGAACATGGTTTTAATTGCAGGAACAGATTCAGGTCATGAGACTTTCATTTTATCAAGTCTAGAGAGAAAATTTCAGTAAATTCCTATTAATTCTTGCTGAGTTACGTTCTGATGCTATTGTGTTAGAGCAAGATGTAGTGTATATAAGATACCTTGACAACTGAAAAATGAAAAATTTAGCTCTTTAAGGAAACAAATATGTTATATGTTATTTTTTTGTTTTTCTGTGGATTAAGTGCATACATCTCATTTGATCTATGCAAGTTATTGATATTTTTGAGACAAGTGAAAATGAAGGTGGACAGGTGAATTTTCTGAAATATTTCATTAGCCCTGACATCCATTCCATCTCTATTGAAGGGGTATATAGTGTTTCCCTGTCATACATCCATTCCATCTTGCCATTTGTAGATAGGGCAGATGGTGTTTACCTCTCATGCATCAATCCATCTCTGTCTATAGATTGGGTTTATCGTGTTTCTATCAAACATCTGTCCCCATCTCTGGGTCTATATATAGTGCATATAGTGTTTCCCTTGCACACATCCATTCCATGTCTGTAGAGAGGGTATATCATGTTTCTCTCTTATTCATCTGTCCCATCTCTCTGTGTGTTGGCATCCATGGCAGCTCAGATGGTGGGCATTGGACTTGCAAGGGTTGTGATTTGATACATGCTAGGCCAACCTGGGTCAGCTACCTTGGTGTGTCCTTGGGAAAAGCACTTAACTTCCATTTCTTTGGCATGATATGGCCAATAATGTGTTAAAAGTGCCTTTAAAACCAGCATCATCAACAAAAGACTCTTCTGTCATGATTTTCATTTCAACTCAATAAATTTTGAAGGAATTCATGAGTTGGTATGAGTTGTAATATCAGACCTTTGTACGTTTTAACTTTAAAATAAATTAAAATATTAAGTGCATATAAAAAAGCAATAACTCTTTTTAAAACTGATTTTATTGATGTCATTACATGTATATTCATGCAAACTGATGATTCTGTAGAAAATTCAATAAGGGAGATAATATTTCTCTCTGTGTTTCATTTCATTATTTCACCATTTCAGCTTCTTTGGAGACTTTAGTTTCTTTGGAGGTGGAATGCGGGAGCAGAACCGAGAAATTCCACGTGGTGGAGATGTAGTTATGGATTTGGAAGTGACACTGGAAGAATTATACTCTGGGAATTTTATTGAAGTAAGATCATTTTGATGTACCTTGAAACAAAATACCCATTTATTGAAGTTAGGTCATAAACCTGTATCTTGAAACAAAAGACTCATTTTATGGAAGTACGATCATTTTTATGTACATTGATTCTGAGACCCATTTTATGGAAGTGAAGTTATTTATGTACCTTGAAACAAAAGACCCAATTTATTGAAGTAAGGTCAAGTTTATGTAAAAGACGCGTTTTATGGCAGGTAAGGTCATTTATGTATCTTGAACAAGAGACCCAGTTATTGAAGTTAGGTCATGTTTATTTACCTCAAAACAAAAGACCCATCTTGTGGAAGTAAGGTCATATTTATGTACCTTTAACAAAGGACCCATTTTTTTGAAATAAGATCATATTTATTTTCCTTGAAACAAAAAAGACCCATTATTGAAGTAAGGTCATATTTATGTAACTTGAAACAAAGACTCATTTTATTGAAGTAACATAATATTTATCTACAGTGTGACTCCACTATAGCACAGTGGTTGGTGTCCTTAGAACCCGACCATGCTATAGACTGAAATGTGTTATAACCAAGCAAGTCAGCTGAAGAAAATGATGCATATACCAAAAAATAGCATGAAAGGCAAAGGCCGTGATAAAAGCAAATGCAAAAATATGTACTTTTCATTAAACTAGTCTGAAATACACTTGTAAATTGACAGCTTACATATGTGCAGTACAATCCATAATCCATTAAGTTCTGTACATGTCTGTGAAAAATCCACGAATTCAAATATAGATAACATGATTTAAAATTCAAGTATCAGTCACATCCCATTAGAAAACACAAATAACCCATATATTAAAAAAATTGGTAATCTTCGTTTGGTTTATATCCGACTGACACTAAACAATTCACTAGGATATTGTCAGCAGTAGCATGAGGCTATAGTTGTTTACATGCTACATGTACATGTACTTAAAGTGGCCTAGATTTAAGACATCTGGAAATAGCTATGATCTTGCTGATGCTACACCGGGGATGAGGCTTTTCATAGGGGAATGAAAAACGTGAACAAATTAATTAGTTTAACAAACATCTTTGTGAGATACCCCATCTTCAGTTAACTTGATGGCCAGATATGATTGAAAATTTAATTTGCCTTTATATGCGATTGGTAATGGTTATAAGCATAAACTTTTATCCTGCTAAAAGAGAACTTTCAAGGTACATTAAAGGTGTTCCAGTCACTTTGGAAAATGCAACAATTCATCAGATTCCATTGCTTTATGTAAGATTGGTGGTGACATCTTTTCATAAAAGGTTCTTTGTTATTATTAAAGATTATAGTCCGCTTTCTTTGATGAAGGTGCTTGTGTTATTGAAGGCACCGCTAAAGGACAGCTAGGAGGACAAACAAATGCTTGTGTCTTATTGTGGTTGCAAAATCAAATAATTGTAGTATATTGATTGAGACTGATTGTTTTTCATTTGCTTAGTATTTATACAGAATGATTGTTGCTTCAAAGGTAAGCAGTTTTCTTTGAAGTTTCAGCAAAACTATTTTTTCTGGGTACTTTAAAAGAAAAGGAATTAGCTGTCATTTGATTGATTGTAGCAGCCATTGTTCCTGTCATCATGGTTGTATTATTATTATTAGAATTCATTAGGGATCTTTTCCCCAAAATGATAATAAACTTTTTTTGTGTATTCTTTTTCATACTTTTAAGAAGAAAATTTTTGTTTTTTTCTATGAGAAAAATACATGTGTATGAAATTTTTAGGAGCCACTCCATGATTGTCTTATGTAGAATTCAAATGCAATCTCTTCCCCAAAATGACAATAAACATTTTAAACATTAGTTTTAGTACTTTTAAGAAAGAAAGAATTGCTTGTATAAAAGAAATACATGCCACGATCTTGTTATATCCGAATTTGTGTTACAACAGGATGCTGTCATAGGGTCACATTGTACCCATTTATTGAAGTAAGGTCCCATTTTTTGGAAGCATGGGTCTTATTTATCACTTTCAAACAAATGACTCATTTATTGAAGTAAGGTCATATTAATGTGCCTTGAAACAAAAACCCCATTTTATTGAAGGAACATCATTATTATATACATTGAAACAAAATACCCATTTTATGTAAGTAAAGGTCATATTTGTGTAAAAGTGGGAAATCAGTTCTAGCATATTTAGAAACCCTTGTGGTGTTAATATTTATTCAGCTGCCACAGTTTTCAGTTTTTCCACTATCTGTGTTGAAATTTTTTGAAAGGTGTTTGTATTAAATATGTTGTTGTATTGTGAAGACAAATTATTGTAAATACATTATTTTTGTACAGATCAATTTTCATGTTTTTTTTTTAAAGTAAGAAAAAAAGAACTTTTGTTAAAACTTAAATTCTTTGATTTGGGGGAAGGTTATTATTTCTTTGGAAGGACTGGTCTTTATTTGATTTTTAAATTTTGTGGTTAGTAGAACTCATAAAGTCCATGAAAATGGATGCCATACAAATTACAGTGAAATCACAGTAGTCTATTCAGTTCAAATCAAAATATTTAGAAAGCTATGCTCTTTACTTTTTCTGCTTATGAATGGTGAGATATAGTGTTCACTTAGGTATTGGTGTCATCGACAGTGTTACAGTTTTGTGTTGAATTTGTGGGTATCATCAGCACTGTTACAGTTTTGTATCATCATCAACATTGTTACAGTTTTGTATTTAATCTTTTGGCATAATCAGCATTGTTACATTTTTGTGTTGAATTTGTGGGCATCATCGTCAGCAGTGTAATAGTTTTGTGTTGAATATTTTGAAAGTCATTTATGTTAACAGTCATCTGTTGCATTCAAGTAAAACTGATAATAAAACTGGGGGTCCAAAATGTATGCTGCTGTAATATTCTTAGAAACCCTGTCTTGCCTCTAATACCTGATTAAGCATCATGGTCAGCAATGATTACATTTTGTGGTAAGTTTTTGAAAGTTGCATTTGTTCAATATCAGTGTCTGAATTAAGTTAACTTTTATGATCATGGTACTGTGGGTCAAAAGTTTGTATGCTGATATACTTGGAATTCCTGTGTTTTCTCGCCTGCTAAGCATAAAGCTTGGTTCAGCATTGTGTAGTTTTGGAAAGTCACATGTCTTCTGCATTTGTTACTGTATTCAACTGGAACTTTGGTATAACATTGCAATAGATTGGTATAACATTGCAGTAGATTTGTATAACATTGCAATAGATTGGTGTAACATTACCTTTGATTAGAATAACATTATATTAGACTGGTATGACATTATATTGGCATAATATTATATTAGATTTGGCATAATATTATATTAGATTGGAATAATGTTATATTAGTTTGGTATAACATTATAATAGATTGGTATACCATTACACTATTGGTACAACATTACAACAGAATGGTATAACATTATATTGGATTGGTATAATATTACAATACATTGGTATAACATATTACGTTGTTATAAAATTACACTAGATTGGTATAACATATTTGAATTGTATAACATTATATTAGAATTGTATAACATTATATTAGATTGGAATAACATTACAATATATTGCTGTAACATTACAATAGTTTGTTCTAAGGTTTATATGCTGATATTCTGGGAGTTCCTGTCTTGTCTGCTTAGGTAGAAACCATGTTTCATTTTTCGAAACAATATTAAAAGTTTTGTTAAAAGTTTATAAAAGTCATATTTTTATATCTTATGCCATATTAAAACTGACAATTTACAATAATGTTACTACAGATCCAAGGTTTATATGCTGATATGCGTCAACACATTTCAAGTTTTTGTATTAAAGTTTATGACCATCAACTACACAAGTCATATTGTCAAGCACATATTTGCAAATATGGAGCACTTGTTATTTTTGACAGTTGTCTTTGTAGAAGAAATTTGTAAAAAATTTAAATGTATTTAAAAGAAACTATTGTTTTCTTGCAGGTTCTAAGATACAAGCCTGTAGGCCGGCCTGCTAAAGGAACTAGGAAGTGTAATTGCAGAACGGAGATGGTCACACAGCAGCTTGGTCCTGGCAGGTTCCAGATGACACAGCAACAAGTTTGTGATGATTGTCCCAATATCAAGTGAGTCAGTTTCTTTTATTTTATTTATTTTCTTACATGTGTTAGCATGGTCATTGTTGTCATCAACAATGGCAGCAACTTCAACCTTGTTGTCATCACCAGTGCTAATTAGTGTTGTGCTAATGGTTTTGAATGTCAAATACATTGGTGATATATCCATCAATGCAAGGATTCCGATGAGGTACTGGTTTCAGCAAAATACTTGTTGATTGTCCTTGTGATTATTAAATGTGCAACTGTAATACATAACTCTGCCCAAACCTTTAAAGCTAGACATGTCAGACTTAGGTGTATGCTAGTTTTATGGGTGTACACTTAGGTGTATGCTAGTTTAATGGGTGTACACTTAGGTGTATGATAGTTTTATGGGTGTACACTTAAGTGTATGCTTGTTTTATCGGTGGACACTTAGGTGTATGCTAGTTTTATCAGTGTACACTTAGGTGTATGCTAGTTTTATGGGTGTACACTTAGGTGTATGATAGTTTTATGGGTGTACACTTAGGTGTATGCTAGTTTTTTGGGTGTACACTTAGGTGTATGCTAGTTTTATGGGTGTACACTTAGGTGTATGATAGTTTTATGGGTGTACACTTACCACAAGGGTTAATAGAGGTGACTTTACATACATTTCAAATAACTTTTTCTTTTTGTCTCACATGTCAGAGAATTCATATAGTGTTCAGTAACCCAAGTGTCAACACATTTTAGACTGGAACCTCTGGGTCATGCTCTGGGACAGGGGTGTCAGCAACCTATTTTACATAGCGTGCCACTTTTTTTTCTGGATTAATTACAAAATGAAAGAATGTGTGCCACCAGTAAGAGAGTAACACTGTTAAAATCAAGATTTTTGGCTGCCCTTTGCATGTTGTACTAAACCCCTTGACATGCCATTTGTGGCACGCATGCCGTAGGTTGCCGACCCCTGCTCTGGAGTCTTTCCATTGCCTTCAAGAACTTTGCCCTTGCTCATAACATAGATGCCAATGCTATAATCATATGTATGGATTTGCCTGGAAAGACAAATTTATACATACAATTGACACGGACAATGGGCATTTTTCAAGCAATGCACTTAGCACCTTGGTTAGAACTTGGAAACTACTGAGGTTCCACCCTTTGACCATATGTACACATTCTGGGCATGAAAAGAAGAATTGATATATATTGTGACATTGGCCTTGGGTCCATCCCTAAGCAAATGATATTTGCCCCTGTGGCAGTGCATACCCTCAGGGACCTATCCAAGAGACTCCAAACTCTTGGGATAGTAGTCAGAATGGGAAAGCATGGGGATTTGTGTTTTAGAAACAAAGAATTTTAGTTGATTTATTTGGTTATCTTTGCTCTGTTATATACAGCATCATGGTCATTACCTAGTGAGCAGTATTCTCTTTCGAAGGTTTGATAGGATTCCTGTGCTTGATTAGTGTCATTTGCGCTAAATACAAAATACAGTGGTCATTTTGAAAATCTTATCCTTATGAACTGATGGTCATATCAGCATGTGGTTTTAACTAATAGACTTCTTATACTATCTTGTTGGTCTTCAGTGGTGCTGATCTAAGATCAAATATGGCCACCATACCAGCGTTCTTGAAAATCTTGTTGTCACCACTTCTCTTGAACAGAAAGTCATGTCAGCATGGGGAGTTCACCAGGAAGCTTCTTATGCTGTCTAGTTAGTTGTAAATAAAAATAGTGTTGATCTGATTTCAGATGTAGCAAACATGTTGGCAAGCCTGAGAATCGTGTCGCTACTTAATGTTCATACTGAGAAGACTTTGTTTCATCTTAAATAAGAATGGTGTAGATCTGATGTAGCCATCTTGAAAATCTTGTTATTGCTATTCCTTCAGAATGGAAAATTATATCAGCATAGTGTATTCACCAGAAGACATTTTATCAAATCTAGTTGTCGTAAATGGTGCTGATCTGACTCCAATAAGGCCACCTTGAACATCTTGTTAATGCTGCTTCTCTTGGATGGATGATGTTATGATGTTGAATTGGTCTTAAACGAAAGTGGTGTTGATCCTGTCTTGAACATGGCTGTCATGATGTCCATCCTTTGAGTCTTAAGCTGTCTAGTTGGTCGTGAATGAAAATGGTGCCAGTCTGACATAAAGTATGGCTGCAAAAATTAAGAACTCGCAGCAGATTTCGGCTCTGGAATATTTTAAGCCATTGATGGAAGACCTGCAAGCTACCAACGCAGAAGCATTGTTTGTGAGTTTTCTTGTTGAACACAATCTACCTTTATCAGCTGGAGACCATGCCAAACATTTGTTCCGACAAATATTCCTGGACTCAAATATTGCTTCATGAATTCATGTCAAAATTCACTAATTTTTATCCCTGTTTTCACTAATTGTGAGCCTGGAGGGTTGGCAGCTTTGCTTTTGTATGTGATTTTGGCTGTTTCACTGATGAGATTTACAAACATTTTTTCGTAAGTTGCCTGTAAATTTTTGTGTAGCTTTATGGCAGCTCCCAGGCAGGCATAAGTACACATTTTATTTTTCATTAGTACCAGTATGATTGTGGACAGTGAAAGTTGTAGAGAGTGTTGTCTTCAGATACCCCCTCACATTGCAATATATATACCCTATAATGGGTATTTTCACATTGCAATATATATACCCTATAATGGGTATTTTCACATTGCAATATATATACCCTATAATGGGTATTTTCACATTGCAATATATATATATACCATATAATGGGTATTTTCAGACTAAGCTATCTTTAAACATTTTTTAAACATTCTGTGTAAAAGAATAACATGGAACATTCATATTCCTCATGATGCATTTTACTCAAAGTCTCACAAAAATCAGGGTAGAAAAATGACTCTCATTATACAGTATGTCAGGGTCAGGAATTGGTGCTGATATATATATATATATATATATATATATATATATATATGTATGGATGTGGAAAAATCTAATCCATTAGAATAAGTTCTTCTTCATAGCTACTATTCATAAAAAAAAAACACCTGTGCATTTACATGTGATGGTGCATTTACATGTGATGATGTGTCAGCATTTCCATTCCTTGTGGTAATAACAGCTGTCTATTATAAATTAAATGGAAAAAGATACTTTTTTCTGTAAATGATCATCAACATCATTAATAGATACAGTCAAGAAACTGTATTGTTTTTATAATGGCTAATAATAAGAATTCTTTCTTGTAGAATCTTTAGTCCTTAGGAAAAAATGTGTCAGCTAAAACAAAGCATTTTTAAAGAACAGTTAAAATGGATATTTTTTTTTAATAAAAAAAAAAACGTTATTATCCACAACATCTGGAAAGAATTCAGTTCCAGTTGGATACTGCATAAAAAAAATGTCATTGTGACACAGTAATATGGAGAGACTAATATACACTATTCATGGGCGCCTGCAGCATAGGACAAGGGGGGGGTCACATGACCCCCCCCCGGAAATCATACTGCAAATATATATATAAATTCCAACAAGTTTAATCATGCAAATAAAGCTGAAAATATGTCACAAGATTCTGTTCAAAATGCTTGGTAAATATTAGCTTTAGTTTCAGACTGCTTACTATACTAACTCTCCCGGCTGTGACTGACTGACCCCACCCCCCCTTGCAAAAAATCCTGACCCTCCCCCAGCAAGAATGCAAGAAATCCTGTGGGTGCCCATGATACTATTCCCATTAGCTGACAGTGATTCCATAGTGAGATTAATAATCTATTCCCACTTGTTTATGATTCTGTTTCCATTGAAACTGCACGTTTGTACAATGATTCCTTAAAGCAAAAAATACTGTGACTTAGAAACATTGCTAGATCTGTGGGAACCCAAACATACTGTTATTTTGGCAGATTATAAGCTGTCACTGCATATGTGAAGTAAATTTTACCATAGGGTGCAAAGTGTATTGTACCAAAATTCATTTGCAATAATATAAACCATAACATTAAAATAACACTGTCCAAATTTACACAGGTGTCTGTTCACTTGAGCACACATAATTTTTGTTATACTCATTATCAAGCATTGGGGCATTCACTTTTAATAGCTGTGGAAATCAGCAGCCAAAGAAATAGATGTAAAATTTTATTAAAAACTTTTAATTATATTTAATGCTTAAACAACATTTTCTTCAGACCTCTGCTTTGAGTTTGTAACTGTCTGTAGAATTTTGTTCTTCCCTTTTCATACATAATCATTATTTACATAACATATTTACTGAATAGACTTGAATTTTTGTACAGGTATATATATTGTCTCATTTTATAATTAAATTCAATTGGGTCATTCAGACATCTCCAAACAGTAGCTCTTTATTAACTCTTTATTTGATAGAGCCTTACAGTGGCATCTAAACTTAATATGCATTATTTGTTCACTGGTTTTCAAAGATAATGTTTACAAAATAAAAAGAAGAAGAAAATGCATATTGTATGGCATCCAAGTGAACAAATTAATATTCTATCAATGGAAAGAATATGCATACTTCGGTCTCTTTAAATGTCATTAAAAATTTGAAAATTAAAATTATCTTTTGCACAGAACATCTGAGCCTTGAGTTTGATGTTGCAGGAAGAGTGTATGTTCTACTTTTACATATTTATTTATTTGTTTATTTATTTATTTATTGTCTCTGCTTTTTTCTGAGAAAATTTAGAAAAAGCAACACATTTACTTTCATTTGTTGACCCGAAGTGGATTTTTCTTAATCATTATAACAAGATTTTATTAAAAAAAGAAGTCCAGAAAGTGAAAAAAATTGTAAATAAATATATCAATAAACAAATTCATGGAAATTTAAAAAAATCTAATCAGGTTATCTTCATATGAATAGAAATATAACTATTACATTTTATTGCTAATAATGTTTTTTTTTTTAATGTCCAATTTCAAATAATTGTTAAAAGTATGTATACAAAATATTACTGTAATGGCCTGAAAATCTCATCAGGTCATCTGTGTATGCATACAAAAATGGTTCTTGCCCAGTGCTATAATAAAAATCTTCTGAAGAAAGACACACTTACTGAAGTCTGTGCGTACTTATGGGCTTGCCTAAATCAACTGATTGACATCGTCAGGTGAAATTTCATTAACTTGTTTTTATAGATTATTATGTACCTAATTTGATTAGACTTTATCATCATATAGTTATTTGATAACCGTCATTAGTGGATGGTATACATGTTTTGCAAACACAAATAAAGGTTCTAAAGTTTAAGTCATGTATATTTTTCATCTTTAGGGCATTGTAGATATAATAAATAGGAGGTTAAACAATACATTGTTTATATGAATCTGAACCAAATAATTTGAGAAATGAACATAATAGTTTCCCAGATTGTATGTTGTTGCATTATTTTATTATTAAGTTGGAAAAGTTGGAAAAAATGTTCTTTTTGTTTGAGAATATTAATCAGATATAACTTGACCTAATCCTAATCCTAATCCTAATCCTAATGTTGAGAGAATATATGAAGTGCATATGAGAAAGAGCCTTTTGAGATGATCCCCTATCTTAAAGAAGAATGGATTTACATTACATCCCACTGTAATTTTATTTCAAGATTTGATGGACATATAGACAGCGAGGGAATGTTGAAGATCAACTTATGATGCATTATTTTTTGTTGGGTTTTGGTTTCACAATGCAAACAGTTGCGGTCAGAGCAAATAAAACCCCTCAATGTTAAACCTTTATTGTTGGTATTGCATTTTATAATAGTGGACTATCTTGGTTGGTTGTTGGAAATGAAAGCCTGATGACCTCCAGTACATTCATATATTAGAAGGAAACAGAAGCTGATAAAATATCTAATCATTGGATAACTATTTTGACACAGATAAATAAAGATTTTGTCAAGAAGGAAATTAAATTCCTTGACTTGTAGCTTTTCAGTCTCTCTCTCATACACATGTGCACACCACTGGCATGGCCCCGCCACCCATTTTTCAGTATGGCCAAAAGGCCATGGCATTTTTTTGCACAGTATTTTTTGGTCATTGTGTTCTTATTGTTCTTCTTGTTGTCATCTTCATCACCATCCTTTGGAAGTATCTTGTAGATGTTCCTGTTGTTTTACTGAGTTATTAACTACCACCCATAGAAAAGACTAGCTGATGCAAAAGATTTTTCTTAGATGTTAAAATTTTCATGCACATGTCCATATGAGACACACTTGTGAAATGGCATAAGATTTTCTTATGCTTAAAACTTGTGAAAATTCTGTACATAAACTTGCATTGCTATGTGAAATGGGACCATGGTGTCTGGTTGGTCCTAAGAGAAAATGATGCCAATCTGACATCCACTGTGTATTGAAAATCCTTTTATTACAACTTCTTCTGATATGGATATAGGGGTTTTATCAAAAGGCTTCTTATTATATCTAGTTGGTCCTAAATGAAAATGGTACTGATATTAAATCCAATATGGTTGCTGTGATTGCCATCTTAAAAATCTGATTTGCTACTTCTCCTCAATGGATGGTCATATTGACCTTGGGTTTTAACCAGAAACCTTCTTATGTCTGGTTGGCAGTGTCTGCCTTGGATGCAGGAGGTTGCGGGTTTAAACCCAGGCCGAGTTATACCAAAGACTTATAAAAATGGTACTAACAGCTGCCTCTATCGGTGCTCAGCATTAAGAGGTTAGTGTTAGGACCGATTGACCTGGTGTCAGGATAATGTGACTGGGTGGGACATTGTGCTACATGTCTGCAGCATGATGCCTCAGTGCTAGACATCACTATAAACTGCCACACTGCAGACATTGTAGCGATATGATTGAAATGTTTTTAAAGATAGTTAAAAATCCAAAACACATACACGTCTGGTTGGTCCTATTGAAAATGGTGCCAATCTTACATCCAATATGAGTATCATGTTAGCCATCCTGATAATCTTCTATTGACCCTGAATATCAGAGATTTGTTTTCATTACTCAGCAGTTAAAAATAATTGAATGGATTTTTTATTGATGGAGATTCAGTTTGGCCAGGATATCATTAGTCTGCCAGAGGGACTTGCGTTTTATTAATATTATAACTGTATACATTCACTAAGTATTTTAGGGAACTGAGATTTTGAATAATTAGTACCAAGTGTATTCATCAAAGCAAATATGTACATGTGGTGAACTATATTATATCATGGTCCTGAGACCTGAATTACAGAAGTAAGCTGAAGTATCAGTACAGTATATTACCAAACTGCAGTGATTTTTACTTTCACAGATATTATGTTTGGTTTGGTTTTGGTGCTTTATGGCACAACAACACAAGTAGGTGATTTAGTGCTGAGGCTATTGGGGTAAAGTTCCTTGCCCAAGGACACCATGGTAGCTGACCTATGCTGGTCCAATGGCAGGATTTGAACCCACACCCTTTAGATGGCAAGTCCAACACACTAACCACTGCAGCTCCTACATTTCTTTTGTAATACTTTCAGATTTGTTCCCGAAGAGAAGGTGTTAGAGATTGAAATAGAACCTGGAATGAGAGATAGCCAGGAATATCCATTTGTAGCAGAAGGTAAGTTGGATTGGTTTACACAGAAAATGTAACAGAAATACAGTACATTGTGACCCCACTATAACATGGTAGCTGCAGTCCATAGAACCCAACCATATTATAGACCAGACCATGTTATAACTAACCAAGTCAGTTAGCTGAAGAAAATGACGCATGTACCCAAACAATGGCCGGGAATGGGGTGGGGTATAAAAGCAGGCACAGAAATATGTGCTTTTGATTAAATAAAGATAAACTAGTTTGAAATACACTTGTATATTGACAAATTACATTTGTGTAGTACAATCCATAATCCAGACCTGTCAACCCTCATTTTTTTTGGTGTGAATTTCGCAACTCTTGTTAGTGATTCACGGATTCAGCTGCATGCAGAAAAATAATGAATTCCCGAATTCTCAATCAGCTTAAATCAGGAATTAAATAACTTTATTCCGTTAAGTGTTTGTCAAAATAGCAGCAGTGGTCACTGATGCCAGTAATGGTCCTGCATTTGCTATTGCGATCCTAGTAGAATTATATCCATTTGTTACAGTTGGCCCTGTAGCAACCATTGTAAAGTATATAATCTATATTTAGAACAGAAGTTTTACAAATGCTTATGAACAAAACTGGGGCACAACTGATTTTGTTTAAAATGGCACATGTACATAATTATAGCAACTGTAATTTTTTTAGAACAAACACTAAATGAAAACAGCTTTTTTGAGTGTGGGAATTTTTGAGATATTGAAAGATTAGCATATGATATATCGTAATTTGCTTGAAGTCATATTTTTGCCGTGCATGTACCGACACCACTAATTGTTAATAGTTCAACGTTACAGCATTAGGATTAGTGCTGTTTCGTAATTAAGATACTCTACGGTTAAAATGTTTTCACCTCCAAGGAAAAGATATGTATTCCACAAAAAGTGAAGTATAGATTGGAGTACACCAAAAATTGGCCTTGCATTCAGCCATGAAACATTGATAGACATTGTGCTTTTTGCACAGTGGTGTGCTGCAAATTTTAGAATTGGGGAATGCACACAGGGGCTCGTATTGTCGTTTACAATTTACCTGTTATACATGTACTGTATAATAGTATATATGTGGGTATGTGGCAGAATGAATTGAAAAAGCACACTGCTAGCAAAAAGCATATAGATATTGGGAAAATTAAGAGCACCCACAGCAGATTTCAGCTCTGGAGTACTTGAAGCCACCTACTCAGGTCCAGCAAGCTACCAATGCTGAAGCATTGTTTGTGAGTTTTTTTGTTGAATATAACCTGCCTTTCTCAGTTGGAGATCAGCAATAGTGAAAGTGAAAGAGTATTTCCTATAGTTAAATAATATGACAAACTTTAGTGCTCCTTAGGTGCTGAAAATCTGCAACAATTTTAGTCACCATGATTAAACAGCGGGCAAGAAGCATGAACTGTTTTGAAAACAAATTTACCATAGCCCATTTGAGGAAGTCTGCCACAGCATCATATTATGACAAATAGCATGAAGTTTGTGTATATCAGTAAATTTGGCTGCAAATAAATTTATACATGTAATCAGTGTAACTATTATGTTTTAGTTTTATTTTGGGATTTTCATATAATGCGGTACTGACCAACAAAGTTGTTGGAGCTAGTGTCATGGTATAATTTTTCACTAATTGTGTTCAAAATTTACAAATTTGTATCCCTGTTTTCACTAATTGCGAGCCTGGAGGGCTGGCAGCTCAGATAACCTGTTAAGTACCATACATGTGTGTGAAAAATCCATAAATTTGAGTATAGATCCCATCCCATCAGAAAACACAATAACACATATAATTGAAAAAAAATGTTAGTTCTAGTTTGATCTATATCAGATTTACACAAAACAATTCACTATGATATTGTCACCAGTAGCATGTGGGTAGTTGTTTACATGCTACATATACTTAAATTGACTAATTTTGGTCTGCTAGAGACAATTATTTTCTCGCCAAGGCTACCCAGGGGATGAGGCTATTCATAGGTAAGTGAAAACATAAACAAGTTTAAAAAGTTTAAGAAAATCATCTTTGCAAGATATGCCATCTTCAGTTAACTTGATGGCCAGATATCTATAATTTTAAAAGGACTAGGAATTTAATTATTGTTTATGTCACTGTTGGTAGCGATCATAAACTTTTTTCCTGCAAAAATGAAACTTTCAGGGCACACTAAAAATGTTCGTCACTTTGAAAAATTCAACAATCTATCAGATTCCATTGCTTTTATTTAAGTTCGGTGCTGATTTCCCTTGATGAAAGATTCTTTGTTTATTTTGAAGATTTTGTAGTCAGCTTTCATTGATGAAGTTTGTATATGTTATTGAAGTCACCACTAAAGGACAGCTTTGGAGAATCGAACAAATGCCCATTTCTTATTGTGGAGGTAACATCAAATAATTGTAGCACATTGAATGAGACTAATTTTTTCGGGGTTTATTTGCTTGGTATTTATACAGAACGATCAGTGGTTCAGAGGTAATCAGTTTTCTGTAGATTCAGCAAACCTATTTTTTTCTGGGCTCATTAAAAAGAAGAAAAATAAATTAGCCACTGCTTGTATCAGTTACTGTTCCTGCTTTAAAAGGTTGGTCATTTGTAGCTAGTCCTGGTAGCATGACTATGGGAGTGTATCACCGCATTTATTACTCAGGCCAGATGTCAGCATAAGCAGATTATTATATAACAGTGTACTGTTAAGATGATTTGTCAATATGAACAAAGAATTTGCTTGTGTTACAATAGATAGATTCCTGTGCATTTTATATCAAGTTTGGGGCTTCCTTTCATGGTGCCTCTGAATTTCTCCGTGCCAAACTCAAGATACAAGTTTAAACAGCCAAAAATGTTGCCCAAACAAAATCACCAGATGGTATATTTTATCATGAATAAGGGAAAAAAATGGCAAGTTGTGATACTGGTGAAACCCATCATGATCCCTGAATAAACTATTTACATGTTATTTTTTGTACTTTTAAAAAGAAAAAATATTTTTTCATGTATGATATTTGAAATTTCATGAGCCATGCCACAATCATCTTGCATTAGAATTTATGTGCAATATCTTTCCCAAAATGACTATAAACTTTGTACACATTTTACGATCTTTTAAGAAAGAAATTTTTTTATGTTTGAGAAAAATACATGTATATGAAATTTCAGGAGCCTTGCCACGATAGTGTTATATCTGAATTTGTGTTATAACGGAGTGTGCTATAGCAACGTCACACTGTAATGCAGTAGTCCCTCTTTATAATACACAGGGCATAGAACAGAAATACAGTAGTCCTTCTTATAGTACACAGAATATAACAAAAATACAGTAGCCCTTCTTATAGTACACAGAATATAACAAATACAGTAGTCCTTCTTATAGTACACAGAATAAAACAAAAATACAGTAGTCCTTCTTATAGTACACAGAATATAACAGAAATACAGTAGTGCTTATAGTACACAGAATAGAACAGAAATACAGTAGTCCTTCTTACAGTACACAGAATATAACAGAAATACAGTAGTCCTTCTTGTGGTACACAGAATATAACAGAAATGCTGTATTCTTTCTTATAGTACACAGAATATAACAGAAATACAGTAGTCCTTCTTATGGTACACAGAATATAACAGAAATGCTGTATTTTTTCTTATAGTACACAGAATATAACAGAAATGCTGTATTCTTTCTTATAGTACACAGAATATAACAGAAATGCTGTATTCTTTCTTATAGTACACAGAATATAACAAAAATACAGTAGTCCTTCATATAGTACACAGAATATAAAAGAAATGCTGTATTCTTTCTTATAGTATACAGAATATAACAGAAATGCTGTATTCTTTCTTATAGCACACAGAATATAACCGAAATGCTGTATTCTTTCTTATAGCACACAGAATATAACAGAAATTATAGCACACAGAATATAACCGAAATGCTGTATTCTTTCTTATAGCACACAGAATATAACAGAAATACAGTAGTCCTTTTTATAGTACACAGAATATAACAGAAATACAGTAGTCCTTCTTATAGTACACAGAATATAACAGAAACGCAGTAGTACTTCTTATGGTACACAGAATATAACAGAAACACAGTAGTCCTTCTTATGGTACACAGAATATAACGCAGTAGTACTTCTTATGGTACACAGAATATAACAGAAACGCAGTAGTACTTCTTATGGTACACAGAATATAACAGAAACACAGTAGTCCTTCTTATGGTACACAGAATATAACAGAAATGCAGTAGTCCTTCTTATAGTAGACAGAATATAACAGAAATGCTGTAGTCCTTCTTATAGTACACAGAATATAAAAGAAATGCCGTAGTCCTTCTTATAGTACACAGAATATAACAGAAATGCTGTAGTCCTTCTTATAGTACACAGAATATAAAAGAAATGCCGTAGTCCTTCTTATAGTACACAGAATATAACAGAAATACAGTAGTCCTTATAGTACACAGAATATAACAAATACAGTAGTCCTTCTTATAATACACAGAATATAACAAATACAGTAGTCCTTTTTATTGTACACAGACTATAACAGAAATGCAGTAGTCCTTATAGTACACAGAATAGAACAGAAATGCAGTAGTCCTTTTTATAGTGCATAGAATATAACAAATACAGTAGTCCTTCTTATAGTGCACAGAGTACAACAGAAATGCAGTAGTCCTTCTTATAGTACACAGAATAGTACACAGAATATAACAGAAATACAGTAGTCCCTTTTATAACAGTCGATGGTAGCCACTGCCTTACAGTGAGACTGCCTTGTGATGAAGCACATAACATAATTTTATTACATTATAAAATGGGGTTCTCAACCAGATTGCTATATAGGGTGATTCCATTTAGTATAACACAACCATATATACTGAAAGGGTGTTCTATTTATAACACGACCATACATGCTGTATAGGGTGATTCCATATAACTGAAAGGGTGTTCTATTTATAACACGACCATACATGCTGTATAGGGTGATTCCATTTATAACTGCCTCATTCCCCCTCCCAATCCCTACACACAAATGTTGAAACACACAGCTAAAAATTGCAAGAAAAATAACTGACATGTTTGAAAAAAACCCAAAAGATCCGCACCACTCATGGAATTTGAATTGACTGGTGAAAATAACCACCTAGAACAGTCTAGATTGTCTCCAGTCACTCAGATATAAATTTAAAACAAGTGCCTTCTGCCCTCTCCCCCCCCCCCCCTTGGGGTTTTAACCCTCTTGGATTATATCAGATTGATACTTACCCTTGTATTGTATGCACCAATTTACAGTCACTGTTGTCCAAGAATTGCCATTGCATATTGCACCAGAAGATACATTTTACATTTTCATATTTTTATTTTGTCCCCATTGCTTGCCCATTTCTTGCAGTGGTAACATCTTTTGTCTTTCCATCCATCTCTAGTAGCTTGTTACCAAGAATGTGCAAATATCACTTAGAAAAATGAATTTGGGTTAGCATGTTTGTATGCATATTTAGTCGACCTGATTGGATTTTTAGGCAGCTGTAGAACATGGATAGAAAAATCCAGTAGCCCAGAGCAGCTTACAGCAGGGCTATCAAAATGACTCGAAGTCAAAGCCTAGGTGCTGGAAAACTAGCTTTTGGTGGCAAAAAAGGTATGCTTGCCATAATAAGTAATTAATACCATGGACTCGTAATATGAAATGACAGATGAAAATGTATATCTTGTTACATCATTTTGACATGATTTGCAAGAACTCCAGTGGAAAACTTTGAAATAATTGACAATAATTGAGGAATTGGAATTTCCTTACATTTACATTGGCTTTTTAATTTTTTAAAAAATTCTTGGCACTTCTACTTTTTGACAAAATGCTTGATGACACAGTAAGACAAAACCCACTTGAGGTAAAAAAAAATATAGTGATATTCATTCTTGTTTATATGTCTATTAAAAAAATATTATATGGTGATATTCATTCATTGTTTAAATGTCTATAACAAAAAAAATATAGTGATATTCAGTTTTTGTTTATATGTCTATAACAAAAAAATATAATATAGTGATATTCATTCTTTGTTTATATGTTTATAACAAAAAAATATAATATAGTGATATTCATTCTTTGTTTATATGTCTATAACAAAAAAATATAATATAGTGATATTCATTCTTTGTTTATATGTCTATAACAAAAAAATATAATATAGTGATATGCATTCTTTGTTTATGTCTATAACAAAATAAAATATAGTGATATTCATTCTTTGTTTATATGTCTATAACAATAAAAAATATAGTGATATTCATTCTTTGTTTATATGTCTATAAAAAAAAAATATAGTGATATTCATTCTTTGTTTATATGTCTATAACAAAAAAAATATAACATAATGATATTCATTCTTTGTTTATATGTCTATAACCTGATTAGATTTTTTGGCCATTACAACAATGTTTCAGTTATGTGGAATTTTTTAGAAACTTTCTGAACTTGTACTTTTTGACAAAAACATTGTTATCATATTTATGTATAAACCACATGAAGTAGACAAATAAAATTTGATTGGCATATTTGTACTCTATATAGATTAGACGATTAGAGTTCCTTTTCAGTAATTTTAATACTCATTTAAGCCTTTTGGTGAAAACATTGATCACATAATTAAGGAAGTAAATATCCCATAAGCTGGTAAAATGAAATTTTGTATATATGTTTTTATGTAGATGCAGACCTGCCAATCCTTATTACTTGACAAGTCTTTCTAAAACAACCCTTAAATTATGGCATAAAGTATGAAAATATGATTGTCTCAGATCCAGATTTTGTCTTGTCTGTAATTTGGTCCAGATCTAGGATTTCATATTAGATTCAATGGAGTTGGTCATGAAACCAGTCAAACTTTACAAGAGTACCTTGATACATGCTTTAATATGCCCATATTTTTCATGCCAAATGACTGCGTGATCAAGCTTTTACTTTTACATTATTGATTTACCTAGAAATGTTGTCCAACAAATGAAAACACATTCAAGGTGGCAGGGATGATCATTTCTTCAATAGTTACAACAATCAGTACAGAAGTTTAAAAGGAGACTTTTAGATTCTTGATTGTACTTGGAAACAAAGCAGGAAAGGTAACAATTAAATTCACATGATATATATCAATATGAGTATTGCTTATGGCTGAAGGAGTGATTGCCATGACAAAAAGTAAAAGCATAACAGATGAGAGACCTAGCATATTTGGAACTACCATTTCTCATACTGAACTTGATGTAATTAAACTTTTTATGTACTTTTTAGTTGTGCGCAGAGAGATGTTGCCTTTGGTTCCATAATTGCTGATGTACAGTGTAGTCATGCAGCATATTACATAGACCCTGATCAGCCATCTGCCATTGCATTGTGTGTCAACAGATCATACTTTTTGGTTTTTGTTCTGTGAGTGATTTCAAGCAAATATTATTGTCATGTAATGGTTGTTCTTTAGCATAAGGCAACCATGCCTTTATCACTTGAACAGTGTTACAGTGAGGAACCACTGTACAAAGTATAATGTATCACAGTATCAAGTGTCCTTGCCTTTATCAGTTTAAACTTTTATAGCTACCCTGAACAGTGTCTTAGTGATGTACCACTGTACAAAGTATACCCCAGTATAAAGTGACCTTGCCTTTATCAGTGCTCACTTTTATGGCTGCACTGTATTCCCCACAGTACGCTACCATGAAAAGTACTTGAATTTTCACTCATAATTGAAAATTACTTGAAAATCGTTTTTTCCTTGAAAAGTCACTGAAAATTAGCCTCCCTCCTTGAAAAATATAAAATTAATAGACAAATGAATGTGCAAAAGTTTCTTTTCATACCATTACATCATGTAATCGAAATAAAACTGTTTGCTATTTGGTGGTTTACAACACGTGACCAATCAGATATTTATAATTGCGTGCTGACCTGATTATAGAGCATTAAAAAGTGCATGAATGTTTTCCAACAATCATTCTTTTTCATCAATTTATTTACTGCGGCAGCAGTTTATCTTTGTACTTTAAATCATAGTGAGCTGTTCAAACTCGAAAAACAAAAGATAATGAAAAATATACACAAAAATGGTACAGATTTGTTGTTATTGTATGTCCAAGCTTCTGATTTTCGGCACATGATCTAAAATTCGGAAGTCTGCTGGAAGTCTGTTATTGACTTTTTTGGCATTGCGACCATACTCTGGGTGTAAATTATGGCCGTATGCCTGTTAACAGAAAGGCTGCTTTCAACATAATGTACTTTCATCTACGTGTAAATGTACCTGTACAATTTCAATGAGCAATCATGCAACAGCAGATATAAAAAAATTAGATGCATACTTCGTGGCAGAAGATTTTAAGATGCTGCGTGAATACATGATATTTGATTGTAGAATTTAAAGAAGAGGTTTCGACTATTCTACTTTGTCAACTTTTTATCCATCCAAATGTATTTTGTTCTTCATATGATGATTTGTGACTGTCATACAAGCAGACTGATCTCCAGTAGTTGTAGTGTAGTTGGAGTGAAGAATTTAAAGAACTGTTGAACCTAGTGTACCTTATTTGCTATTTAATCTATAGGTTTTTTTTGTTCTTTATATAAATATCTGAAGTCATTTGTTTTTCTTTGAAATAAGGTGTTGTTTTTCTTCCAAGATTTGTTTTTTTTTTTATTCTCAGTTATAAAGTCTCAAGCCTATTGCACAAATATTAGGAAGCCCCTTGTCAGGAAAAGCCCTTGAATTATGTCAAGCCAAAGGTGTATGAACCCTGCCCCAGTATCAAGTGACCACGCCTTTATTACTGTTCACTTTTATGGGTCCACTGAACAGCATTAAAGGTAGGGACTGCTGCACATGTGTTTCCAGTTTCATGCTCACAAAAATTAGGATTGGTCAGTTTATATTAATATTTGAGTTTTTTTCTCCTCATGATCATTACTGAACAGTGGTGCTTAGAAGAGAAACTAAGCATGCTGAACTCGCTAGTGATGTACTGTATCCATTTAACTGTAGTTAGTAGTGTTTTTCAGCCAAATATTATGATGTGTTTTTTCTTCTTGAACAGGAGAGCCACATATCGATGGAGAACCAGGAGATTTGAAATTTAAAATTAAGCAACAAAAGTAAGTCTTACAAAGTTTTATTCTACACTTTGCAGAAATCCTCATAATGAGATGGAAGATTACTAAAGTAATCACACTTTTCTTCTCACTGTTATTTAATGATAATTGGTCGGCATACTGCTTTATAATTTAGCATGTGCCTTCTAAAAAAATTCTTTTTTTTCAGCATGTGCCTTTTAAAAGTTTCGTTTTTTACAGCTCTAATTTTGACTGAGATGCAGTTCCTTAATCAGTTTGGATTTCAACAGAAACAGAATCATGTGACCAGCAGCTGAGAACCATTCAGCACATCCTTATGTAAAATCTCAAGCTTTTCAGTAATGAGTGAGAACCATGTAGCATTTGATTGGCTGAGCTTATTAGCACTCTGGAAGCAGTATTTCTGATAGAGTTTGATCAAACTTGAAATATTGGCTGGTATCATCAAGACCTTGGATCTAATCAATAATCCAAGCATATTAATAAGGTAATTTTGCATCTGATTAGCTGATTCTGTTACCACTCTTTAAGTCATGTTTTTGACTCACTATTGATAAAACTTGGAATATATACTTATATTATCAAGCTCTTGGACATTTTTGATAATGAAATAGATCAGTTCATACTAATGATGTGATCTTGCATATGACTGGCTGAGTTTGTTTCCACCCATAAAGGAAGCCATATTTCTGATTACATTTTTATTAAATTTGTAATATAGGCTTATTTATTAAAGATTTTGGATCAGTTCACTGATGAGCGAGATCCATGCATATTAATAATGTTTCATCTGATTGGCTGAGCTTGTGGCCATTCTAAAAGCCATATTTTTGATCTGATTTTGATGAAATTTTGAATATAGGCTTATAGGATAAAGATCTTGCATGATTTGGATAATTGCATGGGATTCATGCATATTAATGAGGTGATCATGCATGTGCTTGGCTGAGCTTGTTATTACTCAAGAGACTCTATGTCTGATAGATTTTTATTTAACTCAGTAAATAGGCTTAAATCAGTTGTGAGTGGTGGGATCCATGCATATTAATGAGTTGATTTTGCATATGATTGTCTGAGCTTGTCAAGAATACACTGTATAGTGACTCTAGTTCAGATCATATTTTGATCAAACTTGGTAAATAGACTTATATCATCAAGACAGATAATGTCATATTATGCATAATAATGAGGTAATCTTGGATGTGATTGGCTGAGCTTCTTACCACTTGGACTGCTCTGATGGCCTAAGTGGTTAGAGCATCTCCCTTGGATGCGGGAGTGACGGGTTCAAACCCCAGTTGAATCATACCAAAGACTTGTTTTAAAAAAATGGTACCAGCCGCTGCCTTGCTAGGTGCTCAGCATCAAGAGGTTAGTGTTAGGACTGGTCAGTCTGGTGTCAGGATAATGTGACTGGGTGGAACATGTTATACCACATGTCTGTGGCATGATACCCTAGTACTAGACATCACTATAAACTTCCACACTGCAGATATCGTAGCAATATGACTGAAAAATTGTTAGAGCTACGTTAAAAATCCAAATCAAACTCACGCACTACTTTACTTACCACTCCTAAGAATGCTTTTGCCATAGTTCTTACTGGCAGTGTATTGTTTTGCCTTGATTTTTACAAATGTGGTTCATATATCTGTCAATTCATTTTCCTTACATTGATGAAGAAATAATGCAGAATCTCATTTAGTTCCTGAACATGTATTTCATTAATGTCTCCATTTTCAGTCATCAGTTTTTCTTTTAGCCATGTTTTGATTATTTAAATATTTTGCTGTTTTCTGTATTTTTTTCTTTTGAGTTCAGATGGAGACAGAATAACGATTACAGTTTGAGGCTTGTGTCACAGGGGCTCATATGGTTGCTTATAATTTTTACTTGTCATACATGTACTATATAATGATACAAGGGAGGACACTTCTCTTCTTTCTTGCACGACTTACTTAAGAATCAACGCTGGCATTAAAAGCTAGACTGTCCTAAATTTGTGTATGTCCTTGGTTCATGTGCCATTTTTCTCAACGCTTGTTTCGAGATTTTGATGATATTAACTAAGTCAGTACCTTCTGTCAACAGCGTACTACAATTCAAATAAAAGATAGCACAATATAAATGTCTTGGAGAAAGTATTAGCTGTTCAAATCAGGACTGCTTTTTACATGTTTGTTTACTGCACAGATTTTTGTCACCACTAAGGCAATACAAAACTTGGTTACTGTAGCATGCACTTCTTATACCATGTTAAGAAAAAATTAATGAAATGGACAGCTATATATAATGAAATTTTTCACTGACATTTAAATATATAAGGGAAATCTTTGTTATTTAATAACACTGAAAAAAAGGTCTAATAAAAGATTGATCACATGTGTAAATATGGTAATTTTTCCATTAATTTAACATGAAAATGTTCCAAGAAAACAGATGGGATTCTTGAATGTGAAACCACTTGTCATAGATTCATTCTATTTTGATACTGCATACGTAACAGACCAGTCTAAATTGAAAATAAATGGTGCCTGATTTCATAAATAAAAACACGCTGTACCTGTGTGACTGTTGGAACTAAAAAATGTTTGAGGAGATGGATTTTGTTAATCTTAAAAACATGTTGCACCAGACCATCGTTAAAGGATGAACCATGGCAGTCATCATTGGTGGACTTTATGACTATTTGCGAAAGTTACTCTAGACATGTAGACTAGTCTGTTGTGTCTATACACTTGTATTAACTACTAATCTACATGGATTTAGCTGATTTGTAGCAAAAATTTTAACTGCAGATCCAGGTAAGTAGAAAAAATAAATGTACATTAAATACAATAGATATATGTTTTTCATTGTTTTCTGTAATATATAGATTGCTTTTTTATGCTCAAAAGACACTTTTCTGCCACTTATATTATTAATTACGCTTATACCCCTCTTGGGGGTTGGCATGTGTGAACCTACAAGAAAGCAGTTCAGGTTCACATTTAATACAATTTCCCTTTTGATTGGTACCCGGATAACCGATCGTTAGGATTGACTGGTACCTGGTAGAAATTCCCCAAAATTTTGACATCTCTAACCATCATACTGAAATTGCTCTTCTGAGAATAGGTAATAACCTTCTCTCTGCTTTGGATAGTGGAAAGATTACAGTCCTCATCTCCTTGACTTGTCTGTGGCATTTAAAACAATAGACCATGATATATTACTCCTTGACTTGTCTGTGGCATTTAAAACAATAGACCATGATATATTACTCCTTGACCTGTCTGTGGCTTTAAAAAAATAGACCATGATATATTACTCCTTGACTTGTCTGTGGCATTTAAAACAATAGACCATGATATATTACTCCTTGACTTGTCTGGCATTTAAAACAATAGACCATGATATATTACTCCTTGACTTGTCTGTGGCATTTAAAACAATAGACCATGATATATTACTTCAGCAGCTTGTATTTGGCATTCACAGTACAGACTTATTATGGTTCAAGTCCGGCAACAAGATACAAATTGTGTCTGTAAATGGTAAGCATTCCAGCCATTTCATCTATGTTTTGGTGTTCCACAAGACTCTGTTTTTGGCCCAGTTCTCTTCATTTAATACACTCAGCTACTCTTACGTGTCATAAATCGACATCTGGTGTCTCACCAGTTATATGCTGATGACACTCAAATATATAGATCTAGCTACCCAGCTGAAGTTGAGGCTACCATCCAAGGCATGGAGAGGTACGTTTCTGATGTGAAGTCATGGATGACACGTAACAAGCTGCAGATGAATGATGATAAAACTGAAGCCCTTCTGATCACCATACAAAGACTTTATCATTCACATCCTTTACCCGAGACAATAAGTATCAGCAATGCTAACATCAAATTCATACAGTCAGATGGAAACCTAGGTGTCAGTCTTGACAGTACACTGTCATTACACCAATATGTAATGAACACATGCAAAGCTGCGTATCTGTTACCGAGATGCATCAGCTTCATTCACATTTTTCTTTTGGTTGATGCCACTAGAACACTTATGTGTTCATTAGTACTTTCAAGACTGGAATATTTTAATTCACTGCTGTCTGGTTGATCTCAGTGTCTACTTCAGAAACTTCAAAAAGTTAAAAACATGGCAACTCAGTACATTCCTAAGGTACACAGAACTGACCATGCCTACTGTTACGTATATGTAATTAAATTGCTTGTGTGTTAGTGTTAAAATTCTTTTTATTTTATTTTTGGTTTCATTACATTTTATTGTAATGATTATTTTCACAGGATTTGAAATTCTTTTTCAATAATTCTGTTTATCTAAGATGTAAAACGTGTTACATGAGCAATATTTTTAGTTCACCTTGGTCAGCGGTAGTGTAAGCGCTACGCAAAAACGATTGGCTATTGCCAAGGTCATTTCGTCTAGTCTGAATAAACAATGTATTATTTTTAAATTTATTTTAGAGTGAGAGTAGATAGGGGCTCTTGCTACGCGACAAATAACATTTTTCTTAATGCGTTGTTCAAGTGTTAAGAGACCACGTGATCTGTTTCGTGAGAATGGGATGATGATTCGGTTTGATATAATACCCCTTTCTGAGCGCTAATCAGTCACTTGTATTTTGGAAACCTTGAAGGCTGGATAGGTTTTTATTGTTGAAACCAGCTGTTTTTGAAGTTCATTTGTTTTTGGAATTTAATAATTTATTCTTTAGAAAACCAAATGAGTGTACTGTTTTATAAATGCTGGGAGAAAGAAATTCAGTGGAAATTTATTCTGGAATTATTCGGAAACATAAACTGTGATTCAGTTGAGGAATTGTTGCTATTTGTACAAGAACCACATCTGACGTCATTGCCATCCATATTGGAATGTCATCGAGATTCGAACCTGGATTCTAATAGAACTATTTAGTGATAGGACTTGTATTTTTCATTCTTAGGATTAAATTTTGGATTATATTCACAAACCGTAAGTCCTGTTTTCCAATTTTTACATTGTTTTCTAGGGAAATAAATTATTTTGTTAAAATATACAAAGCTTGTTGAATTCACTGTTTTCCAATGTTATTATTGCACGAGCCTATATGTAACACCTACTCCCTGATCTGTAACCTTCACTGGCTACCCATTTGATCTAGAATCAAACACAAAATCTGCGCACTATGCTACATTTTGTTGACTGGCTCCAGTCCAATATACCTACTTGACCTCACCCAAGTGTACACCTATCTAGAAAGTTATGCTCCTTACCTGACTATCACATTGTTCCCACTGTTAAAACATCATGTGGACAGTGTTCTTCTTAGCGTAAGAAGGCCCAGCTATGTGGAATGAATTGCCCATAGGTCTTAGACACAAGAACACTATGTCGTCATTAAAGAGTGCTCTTAAGACTCACCTATTTCGACAACAAGAACAGACTTTTGAAGTCTTCATAATGTTTACTTCCTTAATTATTGTTGGCATGATTTTGTTTTGTAATTTCATGGTGTTTGTTTTTGTAATCTTGTTGTTGTATATGTTTTTATATGTTATTAAATATTGTAAATATTAGGCACTGTACTATGTCCACATTATTATTATTAATAAATATACTTGCCACCATATATAGCAAGTGCATTATCTGCTGAAAAATGTCATTAAATTCACAATACCATACCAAACCATATATTAAAATATACTTTTTACCACACAATACAGCTGATATGAAATTAATGTAGGAAAAGAAAATCTTTATAACATGGTTCCTGTTTTAAAGCAGTTATGGAGATGGATATCATTTAATATATAGTAGTAGCTTTATATTTTCTAGTGTATTTCATGATAGAGGTTGTTTCAGTTTATGGTAGAATGCATCATGGCTTCTGTAAGCAGCATTACAACAAGGGAGTACTGTATATAGCATAGCAGTTCAGCCAATATAATGCTGATTTATTTTCTTTCCTTTCAGACATTCCAAATTTGAAAGGAGAGGGGATGACCTTTTTACAAATGTAACCATAAGCCTGGTGGATGCATTAGCAGGATTTGAAATGACAATCACACATTTAGATGGGCACAAGGTGAGAGAACTTCTGTCTCATTCTTTAATGTTTGTTTGTGTGCTTGGTCAGTTTTTTTGTGTATATGATATGGCATATGTATAATGTATTATTTTGTGTTTACGGAATATATTAACAGCACAGTATCTTACATGACTTGTCTACTCATCATCGATAAAATGATTTCTTTTTAGCATAAACCCGTTGCAGAGACTTTCCTGCAGTCTTGAAAACTTGAATGGCATAAAGACTTGCCTGCAGCCTTGAAAACTCTACAGCATAAAGACCTGCCTGCGGCCTTGAAAACTCGGCATAAAAACTTGCTTGCAATCTTGAAAAAACTACAGAATAAAGACTTGCTTGCAATCTTGAAAACACTACAGAATAAAGACTTGCTTGCAATCTTGAAAACTCTTAACAGCATAAAGACTTGCCTGCAGACTTGAGAACTCTAACAGCATAAAGACTTTCCTGCACCCTTGAAAACTTTTAACAGAATAAAGACTTGCCTGCAGACTTGAAAACTCTAACAGCGTAAAGACTCGCCTGCAGCCTTGGAAACTATAACAGCATACAGACTTGCCTGCAGCCTTGGAAACTCAAACAGCGTAAAGACTTGCCTGCAGCCTTGGAAACTCTAACAGTGTAAAGACTTGCCTGCAGCCTTGGAAACTCTAACAGCATAAAGACTTGCCTGCAGCCTTGAAAAATACTCTTGACAGAATAAAATCTTGCTTGCAACCTTGAAAACCCTTACAGAATAAAGACTTGGCTGCAGCCTTGAAAACTCTTACAGAGTAAAGATTTGGCTGCAGCCTTGAAAACTCTAACAGAATAAAGACTTGCCTGCACTCTTACAGCATAAAGACCTGCATGCAAACTTGAAAACTCTTACAGCATAAAGACCTGCATGCAAACTTGAAAACTCTTACAGCATAAAGACCTGCATGCAAACTTGAAAACTCTTACAGCATGAAGACCTGCATGCAAACTTGAAAACTATACCATTGCAAAAACTTTAACACAGCCTAGAAATTTCTTACAGCATAAAGATTTGCCTGCAGACTTGAAAATTTAAGACTTGCCCAGCAACCTTGAAAACTCTAACAATATTAAGACCTGCCCAGCAACCTTGAAAACTCTAACAATATTAAGACCTGCCCAGCAACCTTGAAAACTCTAACAATATTAAGACTTGCCCAGCAACCTTGAAAACTCTAACAATATTAAGACCTGCCCAGCAACCTTGAAAACTCTTAACAGCATAAAGTACAAGCAGGATTTTTATTACCACAGCACTTCCTGATTTTGAAGTTGAACTGCATATCACAGTTATTTTGTTTTCTTTTCATTATTTTGTTCTCCTGATACTTTTCATTCCTCTTTTAATGAGCATCAGCTCTCCATTTATAGAATTACTTTTTTCTTGTTTGTTTCATTTTTATTGTTAAATACACTTTATGAACTTAAAAAGAGTACTGTCACTGACTCAGAAGTTGTCTGTAAAATCGTGTTTACAAGTATAGAAAGGAATGCTATTGATATCTCATTTGCCTGTAAAGCGGATCTGACAGATTATAAAAGAATACTGTTGACATCTCATTTGAGTGTAAAATAGTTTTTACAAACTTTAAAAGAATACTACAGGGGTCTCATTTGTCTGTAAAATGGATTTGATAAACTTTAAAAGAATACTGTTGCAGTCTGAGTTGTGTCCAAAAGGGATTTTACAATCATAAAAAAGTGCTGTAAATTTGTCTTAGAACAGCAAACCACAGTATACTATTGCTCAAGTTACTACTACTACTATTAGTATTACTATTGCTACTACTACTACTATTACAACTGCATTTGAGCTTTTGATGATGAATATATAAAGGTCATAAGGTCATGATGTAAGACAGCAGGTTGAGCTACCGTTCCCTGAGAAATTCAGGTGTGGATGAATGTCAGGATGTGAAATAGGTATACCATATCATGGAGAGCCCCCAATGCTTATTTGAACAAAACAAGACACAGTCAAGCATAAATTTATAAAACAATGTACCTGTGCCAGATCTATTTAATGGTCCAATAGACAGGCCTCCAATACAGTGCAATCATTTAATCTTCCGAGAGGTCCAATAGCAGCAGAGAGGGTGAACAGATCATTTTGCCTGAGACTTTATTTATGAAAACTAAAGGTTCTTACAAAGACTGAAAAAAAAGTCAATAACGTCAAACTGAATCCATTAACCGAGCACATTTTGTTGTTGCGGCTGCAATTATTGCGGAGACCGTGTTAACGAAATCTTGTGGGTTAGTTCGTTTTTGTTACTTGTTCATTGACGTGTATTTTCCAAATTTTTGTGCGACTCTTTTACGTCTGGGTCACGTACACGTGGTCATTTCACCCTCTCTGCTGCTATAATTAATCAATTGTTATATCAGTAATGGTCGGTGAAGCTCATTCAACTAGGCTAGCTCGAGAGTGACTAGAGGCAATCAAGAAATATCTACCCATGAGAGATTCTGTCAGACAAAATTACAAGCGCGTCAACAGTCTCAAGTGGAACTTGTAGAAGGTACAGAACAGTTATTTAAACCAATTACTGAACCAACAAAGAAAATTGTTGCAGCAACTGAGGCAACACAAAAAGCTCTTGAAACAGTGCCTGTTGATAATTGCTGGGCGTCTTCAACCTCCTCAACCACAACCTGAAGTTCGACCACCACCTGAAGTTCCATTGCGACCTCCGCCAAGAGCCAGAATTAAAATCATTGATAAATTCACACCTGAAGGTATTGCCGCTATCAGAAATCGAACCCAATTACTTGATATTGCCATGTTTGGATATTATAATAGAAATAATTATGTGAAACCAGAACACGTTAAAAAGATGAGACCTGCCGATTGGATTAAGGATGTATATCGTGTCGCCGTTGATATCCCACAAATCAGAACTGTTGAAGATATTAATAATTTTGACACCTTTAACAATGCAGTATGCAAGTATGTTTTGAACAAGTAAGACAAAAAAAAAGAACAAAAAGAAGAAGGAATGAAGCAGCAATTTGAAGAAGCTAGACAATCAAGGAAAGTTTCAACAACAGGAAAGAAAAAGCAGTCCAAACAACTGAACAACAACAATGAGAACAGCCACCAGGACCACAAAACCCAATTAAAAAAACATTTGAAGAACAATTAAAACAACAGTTTGTACCAATACCAGCCAGTGAGGAAGAAGAATACCAGGATGCCCTCCAGTGCCACTGGATGAGAGATTGAGATTTGTCATAACGACATCGATGTTGCCACCACGATACTTGATCTTGCAAGGTACAGCGATGATTATTCAAGATCAGCTGGTCCATCAATGATGTTTGCCAAAGACACAACTGATCATCCAGAAAACAGAAATGTAACATTAAATGTAGCTGGGGACGCAGTTGCATCAATGAATGAAAATTTCAACTTGGGATTCGCATCATGCCAAGCAATGCTGGGCGACGATGACAGATTTTCATGTGCAATTCCACTGTCACACATCTTTGGATTTTGTAGAAATGCTAGAAAGGTTATTTTTGGAGCCAAGCACACAATTGTACTTGTACGAAAAAATACCGACGATGATGCAATATGGCATGCTGAAGGAGCTAATGCAGGTGCAACTGCGGCACTTCATGGTAAAGTTACAGTGACAAAATTTTCTTTGTGGATGCCAACAATGACACCGTCGTTAATCGAAGAACAACGGTTACTTTCTTTTATGGACAGCGGCGGCAAGTCAACGTTGTCATGGCTGACAATGACCACAGGTAGTATTCAAAGTAACATTAATGGTTTATTCACATGACAGCAAGGCGTCTCTGCACCGCGACATATATTTATTATTTTTCAAGATGCTGTACGAGCAAACTGACAAACACGAAGCGCAATGATATTTGACAAACTTGGTGTTACTGAAGTTTCTTTGAGGATAAATGGACATCAAGAACCAGCCGAGGATATTTTGTTAAATTTTGAACAAAACAATGTTGCACGTGCTTATCATCGTTTGATGACGTTCATGGGGCGTGATCAAAATGTTGATACTGGTTTACAAATATCTCAGCAGGATTTTACAACGTTATATCCAGTCTATTACTTTTCGCTCGAACACTTGGATTTATCTAGGCAATCTGTTGTTGATATACACTTTCGAGCTCATGTTACAAGAGGAGCTATTGCTAATTATAGAGCAATCGCAGTTATACTCAGTGATAAAACAATGTTTTTTTGGTTTTTTTTCCTTGTAATAGGTTCACCATTGGGTAAGGGAACCATCCCAGGGTCACCTTACAAACATTTCTTGTTTCCAGATAAACAAGGGATAATAAATATAATCTATAAAAAAAAAGACAACACACACACACTCATGCACACATGCATATGGCACACAATCTCTTTAGATACTCAATCTAAATAGACAAATACATGTAGGTGACATAGACTTTTGAAAATAGTGTTTTGTTCCTGTTTACCGTCCAATCAGATACAAGTTACCTATTCATTTGTTGAGGTCCATTTTTTGAAGAAATTGGTCCTCTTTTTTATTTACCTTAGTAGTGTATTTTTCAATGTTCTTATACATTACAACTCTCTGCTTAAAAGCAGAAATGGAAGGATTTTGCATATTGAATCGGCAAGTATCAATATAATATTTTGCCAAAATAAGCAAGAAATTACACAAACTGTCCAGTTGTTCACTTCCTAAAAGTGTTTCTTTTTTGGACAAATGTACAATATTTGGGCAAGAAGGTGCAAAATGTTCAATAAAACTGTACCAGAACTGTGAAGTAATATTGCAATCATAGAAGAGATGTTCAATACTTTCATTCTCTCTCTTACAGAACGTACATTTGTTGTCGTTAAATATGTTAATTCTTTTCAAAAAATTATTAGTAGCGATTATTCTGTGGATTAATTTAAAGTTAAAAGAGATCAACTTGGTATCCTTGGTACAACATTTCGCCCGGCTATAAATCACAGACCACTCCTCACTACTTACATTTTTATTTAGTACTTGCATCCAAGATTCTTGCTTAGCAGTATGTTGCCTTTTAGCCTTTTTTAAAAGATCTTTGTAAACAAACTTGAGTGAATTATGTTTTTGCAGGTCCATTATTTTATCCTCCTGCTTATCAAAATTATTATGTGCTAAATGGTTTTTTTATGGCTTCTTTCCATGCTTTTGGAATTTTGGATGTTAAGGAGAAGTATTTCAAGAAGTCATCGCTTCTAGTTTTTTTGTTTTATCATTTCAAAAGGTATTAAATTACCATGATCATCTACTAGATCATTCAAAATTTCAAAACCGGCTTCTGTCCAGGATTTGTGTTGATAGAACATTCTGGGGGGGACAAAATTTAAAATACTCATGGATAAAACAATGTTACTCGAAGGTGTTGGTGGCCGCATGAGAGTCATTGATGCACCAGTAGAAAACATGTAATTAGATCCCCTAACCTTAATTGTAAATTAGGAAATTAGGATTTAAAATCAGAATGATATTATAAAATGTGATAACATGTTTTTGATGTCAGTCTGACTCCTGGTCAAATTAAAAAACTTTAGTCGGCATCAGCAAAAAAATGTGGAACAAAAATTTCACTAGCGCGAGAACAAATCACAGGTGGTCCGAATAAACTATCGCTGACAGAACGACAGCATAAACATTTCAATATGGCTAAACAATTAAAGGTATACGCGTAAATCTTTCTGTGGGTGCAATCAAAGACACCGCTAAGATGGGGGGTATATTTCCACTTCTTGCAGTTATTCCAGGAATAATAGCCGCTGCAGCCCCAGCTGTTGCAAAAGCAGCTGCGTTAGGTGCAGTTGGAACAGCTGCTGGAATGGCATTAAAGAAAGCAACAGGAAAAGAATCCCAAAAAAAGGAAAGGGTCTGAGACTTCCAGGAACTTGGTACGGGAGCGGATTAAGAATTCCAGGAACTCGTTGATTTTCCTGTTGTCCAATTCTGATTTACTCGATGCTGCTAAGCAACTAAACATAAAAAATTTCAGAGGTGTTTTTATGCGTGATCAATTACCACACAAACCAAACTCGATTGAAACTGGTATCATTAATCTCGATGGAAGTTCAGGCCGAGGTACTCATTGGGTTGCATACGCGATTGATCCACGTGGAATTATTTATTTCGATTCGCACGGACTGGCACCACCAAAAGAATTTCTGAAATACGTTAATGATCTCTGCACTCTGAACAAAGGTCGGATCTGGTATTCAACATTACCAACACAAAAAAATAACTGATCCACCAATATGCGGCCGTGAAGCACTTGCTGTACTCGATGCTGTATCAAAATCATCCTTGGCACCTCATAAAGCTGTACACGTGTACACCAGTAACGCGTACATGAGTTCTGTTTTAAATAATCGCTAATTGTATAATGGTAGATATTTATGGAAGATCAGCTAAAACCCGAACAATGTTCGGAACCCAACAAGCACCAGATGAAGATTTATTCAAGCAAGTAACAAAACAGATCAATGATGAATTATCTGAAATGCTCAGTCTTACCAACGTTGATCCAAATGAACTTGTTATATTTCAAAACCATGAAGGAAAATTAATGACGAGTAATATTTCAATCAACGATATTATTATTCGTAATCGATTATCACGAGAAGGTCTTATTGCTGTATACGACAGTGGCGGAAAACTTATTCCTAGTGCTGTTACTCCATCGTCGATCAGTGATAGGTTGTTAAAATCCGGTGATAACATGAACGGTGTCATTAACATGAACAACAATAAAATTATTAATGTAGGAGAACCAACAGATAATCTCGATGCTGCAACAAAGAAATATGTTGATGATAAGGAAATTCCGGTAACAACTTCATTGACGACAATCAACGATGGAATGACTACACTCAAAACTGATTTTTCCAATCATGTACAATTATTTCTTAATTTTCGTAGAAAACAAACAGAACCATTAATGCATTTTTTGGAAGTCCAGCAACTGTTGATATTAAACTCGCAGACGTAAACACAAAACTCGATTTATCAGTGGAATTCCTGATATCATCAGTAAAACTAATCTCGCTAAAATTCCGCATAAACAAATTAACTATATCGTATACACAGTATCATCAGGATCATCAACATGGACACCGCAAAATAACACTATCAAACATACCGCGGAGGTCACTGGTGTGTACAGGCTGTCCGTGTTTGGTTCTGCAAAATTTAGGATATTTACTACATTTCCATGGCATCATTCAACTGATAATTTTTCTGGAACTGTATCTGTAGTGTTAAATAAAGATACCGAAGAAACGTTTATGTTGGAACCATCTGATAAAAAATTAACCTCGGCGTCTTACTGGTGGTGTCTGGAATTTGTCGCCGAAACACCTCAATTAAGTACTTGATAGAAATATAATGATAGACGTTCCGCGATATAGATACAATCAGGTATGTGTGTGGCAAACTAAACTAAAAAATATCATCGATGATTATACAATAAAAGTGAAAAAATATTGAAGACGCGTGGTTGTCGTTGACATAGTTGTCTATTCAGTCTTTGCGCTCATTGCTGGAACTGGTGTAATATTATCAACAATAACAATGACTGCGCCTGTAGTTGTAACGATTATCATTTCATCCGCAACAACTATAACAGGTATTTTTAGTATTATTGCAAAGAAGGTAGATACATGCATGAACACAAAATTACATGAGTATGTGATAAAATTACATACAGCAGCGACAGCATATTCCAAACTATCATAGTTGATTTCGTCATTGTTCAACGATGGCAGAATATCCGATGAAGAATTCAGCATGATGGTAAAAATCTACAATGAAGTATTTGACGAAAGTATTGAAGAAATCAGGGATTTAGAATACTAATAGTATAATAATGACAATGTCCTTGACTTAGTCCGTGACTGTGTCACGGGAATTACTACAACAGATCGTCACTAATACTGCTCCGGTAAGAACTACAGTGATATCGGCGAGTTCAGCTAATCCTGAATTCAATATTAATTTTCCAACTGCAATACCAGCAAAAGAAATTGCACTGGCGCAATTGCGAGTTTATCACATTTGGCCAAATATCAGGTCAAAATCGTTCGGTGGACTTCAGCCAAATAATTAATTAATATTTGCAAATAAAAACAAACCCGATGGAACCCCAGATTGGCAAGTAGTCAGTATACCCATGGGCAGTTATCAGATAGAACAGATCAATGAAGAATTCCAACACTGGATTAAATCTATCACAGGTAAAGAATCAAAGATTGCCATTACTGTTCACGAGCCAACGCTATCGGCCGCGATAGAAGTAAATTCTCCGGATTATGCTGTGGACATGTATCAGAGTTCGATTAGAACCGTGTTAGGTTGGCCAGAAATCCCACTGGTTTATTTTGGACCACCAGAACCATGCCGCGATGAATTTCTGACAACAGATCAAAGTTTCATTAAAGCTCCAAATTATCAAAATAATCATCCGTGGTCCATTGATAGATTTTTTATTGATGGACGAGAAAAAATTCCTGATTTGAGAATTCCAGGAAGAGAAGCCACAACAAGTTTGGATTTATGCATTCTGGGCAATACATTACCAGCAATGATAGATGAATCTAACCGGACAATTCCTGATATTAAAAATTTAATCATTGATTTGATACAAAATTACAACGGGGACATAAAAAAGAATATCATAGAATCAATCCAGCATCTGAATCAAATATTAATTGATTTCGAATATACTAAACATGTTGTAGTCAAAAATATATATAAATTTTTTACAGATCCAACAAGTATAAAATACGAGATTGGACAAACTGAAAATTTATATAAAAGACATAAAATCGGTGAATTAAGACAATCAGTAATTGATCTCGTTATTGTGAATTTTCCAAAGATTCTTGAATCATGGAAAAAAATAGGTCCACCGCCAAATGTTCTCAGACACAACAACGATCTACGTAGAGGCAGCTGCCATATTTCACCGGGCATCGTCAATATTACTTCAACGATCGCTGTCAATCTAATACGTGATGTCATTGATGGCAGCTATCAAGTTGATGCTGAAAAATCCAATCAAGCCCAACAAGGATACATTCTGTATTTGTTTATGCCTCAAGTACCACCAGGGTATTTGACTGCATTAGAACCAATCAATGTTGTTTATTTAAGATTTCATAATCCACGTTTATCGCGGATACATTTCAGACTTACTGACCAGACTGGACACTTGTTGGACCTTAGGTCAGAGACGTTAAATATAAATCTGTATGTAAGATCATAGATCTCACGCTCATAGAGCATCGTCATAGAAATGCCAAGCAAAACAAAATCTGTCAAATAAAATATATTTTTTTATTCCTGATTTTATCTTTGACCAAATCCGTGATTATATCCTTGACTTTGTCAAGGAGGGCAGAAATGAATTATCCTTCTTGTTTAGCTGGTACCACAGTCCGTAACAACGTTACAGGTGACACCACTGGTTTCATTGTCAACGTCACTACAGTCACTTTCACCATGAGTAGAGTCACACTCGTCGCTATCTTTCGCCAATGACTCCGTCATCAACATAATATCTCTCAACTGTTTTATACAAGTGTGTACAAGTCTTTTTGTTTCGTATTCGTGAGATAATTCTGACCTAACCTTTTCTATTGAGCGTAAAAAGGGGAACAAATAATTTTACCTGTGTGTCTGTAATTGCTGCCAGCGATTGTAACATCGCCTGTTGGATCAACTTTATGAATCTATAATCGGAGGGTAACGTATATCAATTGTTGGATTTTTGAAATTGTAATGATTCAAAATCATGTATTATTTTTTCAGGATCAAGTTCGTCAGATATTTTTATACTGCCTTGTTGTAATTGCTTAATAGCAACAATAACAGCATTAATATTTTCATGATTCATTATATGATAAATATTTGTTTAAATAAAAATATATTTCTGAATTAATATAAAAATATATTTCTGAATAAATATAAAAATATTTCTGAATTAATATAAAGATATATTTCTGAATTAATATAAATAAAATAAATAAATAAATAAACAAATAAATAAAAACATATTTCTGAATAAATATAAAAATATTTCTGAATTAATATAAAGATATATTTCTGAATTAATATAAAGATATATTTCTGAATTAATATAAATAAAATAAATAAATAAATAAACAAATAAATAAAAATATATTTCTGAATAAATGTAAAGATATATTTCTGAATTAATATATTTCTGAATTAATATAAATATATTTCTGAATTAAGATATTTCTGAATAAATATAAAGATATATTTCTGAGTTAATATATTTCTGAATTAATATAAATATATTTATATTATATTATATTTATAAATATAAAAATATATTTCTGAATAAATACAATATAATATAAATAATATAAATATATATTTCTGAATTAATATATTTCTGAATAAATATAAAGATATTATTCTGAGTTAATATATTTCTGAATTAATATAAATATATTTCTGAATAAATATAAAGATATATTTCTGATATATTTCTGAATTAATATGAATATAAATAAATAAAAATATATTTTTGAAATAATATAGTATAAATATATTTCTGAAGAAATATTTATAAATATAAATATATTTCTGAATAAATATTTATAAATATAAAAATATATTTCTGAACTAATATAAATATATTTTCTGAATAAATGCAAAAATAAACAACAGCTATGATGATCGGTCTACCATTCCACGGGGTCCCTTCATTGCCAGTAAAGCCTTTACCATAAGGTCCTAAGAGTCCTTTCTTTTTTTCTTTTTTCATTTGGTTAAGGCACTCTTCATTGGTTAAGGCTTTTCTTATGGCCCACAGGCACCTTATGAGGCTTTTTCATCTGGCGACATTCTTTCTGAATGTCCTTGTGTGGGGTACCCTTCAGTGAGGTCACAAGGTCACCAGCTCACATCATGCTGTTGTTTATGCGATATATCTGCTAAATGATAAACCTAGCATTAATAATCTCAAACCAATGAAATTGTCCTTGACAGGGTCAAGGCTAAACTGCGTAGCTGAGCGAGTTATAGAACATTTCTCAAAAGCAATATGCGGAAACGGTTTAACAGATCTAAGACGTAAAAAAATAAATAACTGGGCAGAAACAGTTAAAGATAACATAGCATCTATCAGCGACGTTGCTAAGCTAGAAAAGAAATTAAAATTCCCAATAACATTAAAAACATTAACCGGAGAGATTTTGCATAAGTCGAAATATACATCAAGAGGAGCTTCTATAACGATCATTGATCATAATGCACATGCATGGACGTCTGTGGTAACAATATTTCCACGAGCTAGAACAGTTAAATTGTACAGCGATTACATATTTGATTTTATCAGCGATATCAGTAAGAGTGACCCTGTATCCATGTGGTTATTTCGAAGTTCAGAATCCATAAATTATGATCAGTTTCTATGACCTAGTGGTGACATTTATCATGCAGAATCACTCCACAAGGAAATGAAAAATCTAGCGTTGAAATACACGAACGATAATGATGTTATCGAACAATTACTAAATAATTGTTTCACCGATCCATCGGTTGCTACCCATGCTGCTCAGGAGAAAAATTCATGGAAACCGACATGATTGGAATTTCTTGAAGATATCCAGCACAGTTGTGTCAAATACGGACATGGATTGTGGAATACTAAATACGATTATAAAGATATTATATTGGTTGATATGGTAGCATGTTATCCTGGAAGTTTTCTTGGATACGGAGAATGTTCTGAATACTTTAAAAGATTTGGACATCCCACACACGAGATGACCAGAGTTGCGATAAATGGACTCTTACCAAATTTTGACTTAACTGGATTTGCTTGCATAGAGTCATTTGAGTTTGCGGAAAATCTGCATCCAGTTGTTTATGTTTGGTTTGGAAGACATTTCTCAAAAAATTATTGGGCTCCAGTAGTACTATTACGATATATGCTTGATACTGGAATTTTAGTGTCGTTGAAAGTAAACGAAGCCATTATATCGTATCGTCCACAGAAACAAGTTTGGTCACCACAGCCAAAGAAATATTCCCTGACAGAGTCAGGTGATGAAAATCTTGATATGATTGATTATGAAAATAAAATTGCAAAAGATCTTGGTAGGAAAATAATTGGTAAATTTACTCAAGGAGGATCATATGATCATAAACGAATGTGTACAAGATTAATTATGGACAATGCTGAATTCGATTTTATAATTGCTGATACAACGGGATAAAACACATTTGTGAGTCAGAGTAATGCTTATTTATCAGTCGGGTCCAAATTAGGTACAGTCGTGAGCTATATTGATGATGAGTCACCGCAATTCACTCATTTAAGATCTTCGATGCTTGCTTACGTTTTGATAAATTTATTATCGATGATAAACAGATTCCCTCATTATTTGGTCAGAGTTGCTATGGATTCATTTTATATAAATAAAAAATATTTAGATTTGCTAAAACCGCTACTCGGCAATGATGAATAGGGATCATGGAGAATAAAAAAAGAAAATATACTTGACTATTCTGAATCTGCAGACGTTGAAATCAAGGAAATATATTACAGCAATGACAATCAAATATTAAAATCCTCAGCACCATCTGTGTTTGATCCTGTGGCCAGACATAAAACCGTTTATCTCAGTGGGCCTGGAGGTTCTGGAAAAACAACACGTGCCATTGAATTATTTCGGCAGAGTTTTTCAAACTCTGTTGATATGATTGTGCTGACACCTACACACAGACTAGTCAGAGAAATAAATGAACGAGGAGTAAAATCATACACGTATCATGGTTTCTTCAGATGGTGCGGGGATACGTGGACACCTGAGCAAATGGGTGAAAAATATATACCCCGGATTATCATCTGGGATGAAATTTGTACGGTGTTGTTAGAAACATTAAAAATATTTCTTGATTGGTTACTGACAAAAAATACCGCTGTGATAATGTGCGACAGTCATGGTCAACCGCAACCTTTTGTTGGGCAGTCTCCACACAAGTGGTTAAAAATATTTGTGGATTACTATGAGGAGATAACTGATGATCATAGAGCTATTGATGAACCCCTGAGAGAATTTAAAAGATTAATCAGACTACAGCCAGATAAAATACAATGTGATATAATGCGTGAAATAATTCTGGAAACTCCTGTGAATGATTTTTGGAATTTATGGAGACCAAATGATTTAATAGTTGTAACTAGAAAGATAGTTTGTGGTGAATTGCAAGAGAAATTATTTCTGTTACATAAAGAAAAATTTTCAAATCTACCTGTACCATTGCGTTATCGCCCAGCAGATACTCGATGACAGAATGTTAATGTTGAGATTCCAGGAACAAATGAAAAACAAAATCTTGTATTAAATGATATTGTTTTGGTTGTTGTTCATGTTGTTGAGAGCGCATTGAGCATGGATAAATCGCCATGGAAGCTAGGATATGCTATAACGATTCATTCTTCACAAGGACTAACTATTACTGATACAAATATTTGAATTGTCGATGATAGAATTGAATGGTCAAATTTAGTTTATCTTGCAGTGTCTCGAGTTAGAAGAATATCTCAACTGCACAAGGTTATTATGAATTTTGCAGAAAATATTAATCAAACTGCTAGCAATGGCGTAATAAGAAAAAAACTGGTTATAAACAGTATGACAAAAAAAGTAATCGCAACTTTGATATCAACACTGAATTTATTATAATACTAAAACAACGACAGAATAATCATTGTGCAAGTTGTAACTGTAATATGCTATGGGAATATTCGATTAATAATCCAAGACAATTTACCGTAGACAGAATTAATAGTAGTATTGGTCACACACGCGAAAATGTGATGCTGACCTGTCTTGAATGTAATCGATGTAGGGGTGCCAGTTTACGAAAGTGAACATGGTGGTAATTGTGTGTCTTCAGAAATTACTTGTAATTGTTCACGTACAAATCCACGTTGAGGAGCAGTTGAATCTAGTCTGTAGATTGCAGGTCTACCCGTGGATCTAACCACGTTAGAAATTTTATGTGTGGTCACACTCCAGATAGGATCAGTTGCTCTTTTTTTTACCCCCTTCAAGTTCACCAGGTTCATATAAATACCTCACAGTTACATTACCCAGTACTGGTTGAGAAAAAGGATCGCGTCATTGTATTGGTATATGTTTCTTTGTAATCGCATTAATTGGTTTCATAGAAGTTGCACAAGTAATTTCATTATTTAACGCAGTTATCACACTCGGTAATCTTGCAACCCGTTCACGAGATCTCTTGTAATTTTGAATTATTTCCTGCACATACTGATGTCCAAATAACCGCTCAGCGAGTGTTCGATTAAATCATTCAACTATTGCCTGATCACGATGAATTGCGGTGTGTCCTCGTCTGATTTTGACATTATGTTTTTTCATCAAAGATGATACTGTACCAAGAAATTCTTTGCCAGGATCAACTTGTTGCAACTGTGGCCATCGCAAAGGTCCTCGCTGTTAAATTCGTTCAAACGCTGATGCAACTTCAGATGCTGTTTTAGTTGATAATGGTTCTGCTTCTTTATATCTACTTGCAATGTCAATGACAGTTAACGTGTATTTGTATGTGTGTGATTGACGTCCACGTGTTTTAATAGTATTGTGTGGTAAAAAGAAAATATTTGCTTGATGAACCTCATTGGGAGTGCTGACATCAAAATGTGCATACTGAATTTTTTTAGGTGGGTGTAGATAGATTTGCCATATTGCTAACCAATTTGCAGCAACAATACGTGAGACTTTTGTTGCTTCAGTAAGTTTGCTAATCGCTGCTCTGCCTATCAATATCCTCTTGGGCTATAATAAACCGATTCCATTATAATAGCTATATAATTAATTACCAACCCCTAGCAATAGTTTACCCTTCATAGCCGATTTCACTAGAAAACTAGCAAGTTTTTCTCTGAGAGATTTATCAGGTATAGAATTTAACGCATGATTCAACTTTACATCTGCGAGATGCCGTTGTTGTAAATCTTTGTTTTTATACACAACATCATGAACATGACACGCTTGATTGATCTTATTTATTGGATACTCACCTGGTCTATGTTTATCTCATTCGTCAAGTCAGGTATCAGGTTGAGTTCCAGGACCACAATAATTGTATCCAGGTAATTGTTTTTCTCCGGGATGCTTCGCCCATGGAGCCCCTGATAATTTTCCCAACAAAGTAGCGATATCACCACCTGTTTTCATAGACTTGTCTGTGATTTTATCACTGGAGATAACTCTGTATTTGTTTGTACCACAATTTTCACACTTGCCTGTCAGAGCGCGTTTTTTATTTTTTGTTATTATTGTTGTTAATCCACTGGTCCCACCAATGGTGGGGGTGGGTGCCTTGCACCGAACACAATATAGATTCATATTATTTATTATTATGGATATAATTGACTTCTCAGCGACACAAAAACAAGAGCCAGTCAAACATCACCCAGCGCTACCGAATTCTATCAGGATGATAATAATTGGGCCATCTGGAAGTGGTAAGATGCAATTATTGCTTAATCTGATAATGAGATGGCTCAAGTGGGATAAGTTATATTTAGTGGCACCATCTGTAGATGGTCAACGATGCTATGAAGTACTTAAAGATTTTAATGAAAATGCAAAGTTACTGGATGAAGACGGTAATGATATTATTGATTTTATTACCAGTATTGATGAAGCGCCATCTGTAGATGACCTTGATGGACTTATTAATAATTTAGTAGTGCACGATGATATTATGTTGGACAAACAATCAAATCCAGCTCGGGTATTTTCTCGAGGTAGACATAAAAACACAGACGTGATTTATTTTACTCAAAGATATTCGCAAATACCTAAAGTAATCAGAGACAGCTGCAATATTTTAGTTGTGTTTAACGGAGTTGATAATCATACGCTGCAACATATTTATTATACTTGGTGTTCAGGGGACATGGATATGATTAAATTCAAAAACTTTTTTTCAAAAGCACAAGCTACCCTGTTTGGTTTTATAACAATAAATTTACATGATCCTCGGTTGAGATATCGTAACGGACTTGATAAAATATTTGGTTAATTACAGCAGCAGAGAGGGTGAAACGACCACGTGTATGTGACCCAGACGTAAAAGAGTCGCATAAAAATTTGGAAAATACACGTCATGAATGAGTAACAAAAACGAACTAACCCACAAGATTTCGTTAACACGGTCTCCGCAATAATTGCGGCCGCAACAATGAAATGTGCTCAGTTAATGGATTCGGTTTGACGTTATTGACTTTATTTTCAGTCTTTGTAGGAACCTTTAGTTTTCATAAATAAAGTCTCAGGCAAAATGGTCTGTTTACCCTCTCTGCTGCTCCAATAGACAGGCCTCCAATACAGTGCAATCATTTAATCTCCCGAGAGGTCCAGTTAGAGGAGTTTGGATGTGCATGTTCAATCCTTTGTACAGAACACATTTTTACCAGTCAATGAAATTTTTAAATTGTGAATATAGATAATTGTAAATTATAATACAGTAAAACCTGTCTTGAGAGACCACTGCCAAGATACTACCTGTAATGAGAGACCACCTGTCTTGAGAAACCATTATTTTGGCAGGGTGGGTGGTCTTTCATGACAGATTTCACAGTATTTTTAGGTCATACACTTTTCCCATAAAGGTTCAGATTAGAGCTGAGTAGCACAAAAATTGTGTACCACTGTATTTCTGAACATACTGAGATAAATACAGTGGTATATAATAGGGACCAACATTTTTTCTGAGACAGGGAGCAAACACTATTTAAATGAAGAATTCCGTCTGTCAGTAGGTGGAAGAAATATCTTGCCCAGATTTAATGCAAAATTACAATATATCTTGTTCATTATATTATTTGAAGAAAAAAAAATTAAAAAATATAACTCTGCACAAAAGAAAATTGGCAATCAACCCGTTCCAATGTTTAATTGTCAGTACCTTATAGTAGATGAATTTGCTATGTATATGTTGATTGTTGCATAAGTTGTATGTAAGTTGAATTGATCAAGCTTACACTATAGCTATAGCTGACACTTGAATATTGCTGACATTAGAAAGCTTGTTGATAAAAATAGGAGTTGACACCAAAACCTACAATTTACTAACTATACTATTTATATAATAGGCAGGGAAACTTTGAGTGGGATGCCGGCACCTGTGCAGGATGTTTTCAGAGAGTGCCATGAAACATAAAACACACTGAACAAATGAGAAAATATTTAGTTTACTTGAGAAATTACATAAAAATTCAGATAAAAAATAACAGCTGTTCTGAAAATCTTAGGATAACTTGCACTCTTACAAAGGAATACATATCTTTTAACTCATTAACATATGCAAAAAATAAATAAAATATGACATTAATTTTCTTAATCCAAAATTTTTCCCTAAATTTGGATTGAACCCAACATCATAATATCCCATTTGGCCACCACATTGGCATACATGACACATGTAAAACATGCGATTAAAGGGTCATAATTACCTTTGTAATATTCAAAATTAATTTTTATCAAGTACATTTGTTTTGTAAAAATGATGAATAATTGTTTGGAATTATTTTGTTATGTAAAATGAAAACAAGCTGTTAATAGCATTACATTTTTTAACAAGATTACTTGGGAATTTCAGTATAGGATTTTAAAGAACCACTGATTCACATTTTGCATGTTTTGTATTTTTTTTGATTACACACACAAAATATGTAATGTTTATGGTGTTTGATGTTTTGTATGCTTCAGAGAATTTTGTGATGTGCAGTTACTTATTCACTATTTACAGGTGAATGTAGTACGAGACAAAATCACATGGCCAGGAGCAAAAATGAGGAAGCCTAACGAGGGAATGCCAAATTATGAAAACAATAACGTACGAGGCAGCCTGTATATAACCTTTGATATTGACTTTCCTAAAGGAGTGTTATCTGATCAGGAAAAGCAAGGTTTGTATCTTGGGTCTCAATAATGACTTCCTTAAGGAATTTTTCAGATTAGGAAAAGCAAAGTTTGTTCATGGGTATCAGTAATGACTTCCTGCAAAGAATGTTATTTGTTGAGGAAAAGAGAGGTTTGTATCATTGGTGTCAGTAATGCCTTCCCTTAAGGAACGTTATCTGATGAAGAACAATAAGATTTCTTTCATGGGTGTCAATAAGGACTTCCCTCAAGCAACAATCTGTTATTCGATGAGGAAAAATAAGGTTTGAATCATGGGTGTCAATAAGGACTTCCGTCAAGGAACATTATTTGATGAGGAAATAAAAGGTTTGTATCATGGATGTCAGTAATGACTTCCCTTAAGGAACATTATTTGATGAGGAAAATAAGGTTTGTATCATCGGTGTCAGTAATGACTTCCCATAAGGAACATTATTTGATAAGGTATGGTTTGTTTCATGGGCGTCAATAAGGACTTCCATAAAGGAACATTATTTGTTGAGGAAGAATAAGGTTTGTATCATGGGTGTCAATAAGGACTTCCCTCAAGGAATATTATTTGATGAAGAAAACATGGTCATTAATGGTATTAGTAGGAAGCTGACTTTTGTCTCCCCGGGTTTAATATCTTTTTTTTTTCATGGATATATACCATTATTGATATGCAGGGCATATTAGTGAGTTTTAAATAATAGTCTTTAATCTACACAGGCTTATTTTCTTCCCTGGTATGGTTTTTGTCTCCCCAGCTTTATCTGTTATTCCTAATGCAAGAGATACAGTATCTCATTAGATCGAGATACTGTACAGTTGTGTCAGGTTGTACCAGTATCATGTGATTGAGGATCTGTACAGTAATGTCAGGTTATATCAGTATCATTAGATTGAGGAACTATACAGTAATGTGAGGTTGTACCAGTATCATGAGATTGAGGATCTGTACGGTAATGTGAGGTTGTGCAGTAATGTGAGGTTGTACCAGTATTGTGAGATTGAGGATCTGGACAGTAATGTTAGGTTGTATCAATACCATTATACTGAGTACTTCAATATAATGATACTGGTACAATCTGATACATTTATATCAGATTGTACCAGTGTCATTAGATTGAAGTGCTCTACAGTAATTTCAGGTTGTACCATTATCATTAGATTGAAGTACTGTACAGTAATTTCAGGTTGTACCAGTATCATTATACTGAGGTACTGAATAGTAAGGTTTATTGTTACGATCTGATAATTCAAATCTCTTGTAATTCCCCATAGATTTGGTTGAAGTCAGCTTGATTCTTGCACATTTTCTGTGGCAGTGGCAGTAAAATTGTCATCAACAATCTTAATATTTCATGTTATCTCTTTGTTGTAGCACAAGTGATGTCGCATTCATCTGTTTTCATCTTTTGCTTGTCAATCTGGTTGCCTGTTTCTGTAACTGCATTGTTTTACACCTTCTTGGTGGAAAAATTCACCAGACTTTGTACATAATGTACATTTGTAGTGACCACTATCAAGAGGGTTTTGGTCACTGCTCCAGTGACCCACGGTGGGGGTTCAAAGGTCAGATATACAATTTCAATTCCACTGACATTTTTTGATATATTTTACCAAATGTTGTTTGTGAATCCATATGAGGAGGACATGATATGTTTAACAGATGTGTGGTTATGACCTTTGAATCACAGTCATGAATGGGTGGGGTAAGGGTCATGGGGCATGTAGGGATTTGCCTTAGAAGTAAAGTTTTGTTTTGAAGTTATAGTAAGTCCTACACAGGATAGATACAGCATATAATGATTTGCAAGCATACAGTCCTTCAGAAGTTGGGTTGTCATTGTCGTGGCTGGTTGTCGTTGTAGTGGCTGTTTGTCATTGCAGTGGCTGGTTGCCATTGTAGTGGCTGGTTGTCATTGTAGTGGCTGGTTGTCTTAGTGGCTGGTTGTCATTGTAGTGGCTGGTTGTCGTTGTAGTGGCTGGTTGTCATTGCAGTGGCTGGTTGTCGTTGTAGTGGCTGGTTGTCCTTGCAGTGGCTGGTTGTCATTGTAGTGGCTGGTTGTTGTTGCAATGGCTGGTTGTCATTGTAGTGGCTGGTCGTCATTGTAGTGGCTGGTTGTCATTGCAGTGGCTGGTTGTCATTGTAATGGCTGGTTGTCATAGTGGTTGGTTGTCATTGCAGTGGCTGGTTGTCATTGTGGCTGGTTGTCATTGTAATGGCTGGTTGTCATAGTGGTTGGTTGTCATTGCAGTGGCTGGTTGTCATTGTGGCTGGTTGTCATTGCATTGCCAAATTATCACTGTTATTTGGTACTAGATCACTAGTAGACTGGTGCTTTTAATTGATTTCCTGGTTATCACTTAAGTCCATCACCAATAGCAGGATGTTTTTAATTTAGTCTAATAGAAGTAGTATATTTTGAATTGTTTGCTTGGTTATCCCTGTAATGGCAGTAGTTTGCTAGAAGTACGATGTTTTGAATATTTTACCTGGTTATCACTGTAATGGTGGTAGTCTACTTAAAAAAGGACACTTTTAATTGTTTGCTTGGTTATCCCTCTAATGGCAGTAGTCAACTAGAAGTGAGATGCTCTGAATATTTTGCCTGGTTATTAAATATCCCTGTAATGGTAGTAGTCCACTAGAAGTAGGATATTTTGAATTGTTTGCCTGGTTGTCCCTGTAATGGCAGTAGTCCATTAGAAGTGAGATGTTTTGAATTGTTTGCTTGGTTATCCCTGTAATGGCAGTAGTCCAATAGATGTAGGATATTTTGAATTCTTTGTCTAGTTATCACTGTAATGGCAGTAGTCTGCCAGAAGTAGGATACTTTTGTTCGTCAGATTATTGTTGAGGTGTGTATTTGATTAATGATACTGTGTGATAGTATGTACGTGTTCATCACACTTAACAACATGTCCAAACAGTATGCAGACCACAATGAGCATTTTTAAACATCATGCAGAAGCAAATGAGTTTGGTACAATTATTAGATGCAAGACTTTTTAAAATTAAATTTTAAATATTGATCAAGTAAAACACACCTATAATAAATATCTTGGGAGCCCCAAAATCACTTAGTAATAAAAATGTCATATTGGGTTTCACTGGGTGCATATATTTACTTCAAGCTGACTTTAAATTCATTATATCCATGTTTGTAATATCCATGTTTGTAATGTATTATACAGAACAGTTTCATTTTTAGCTTAACGTTGTAGAGAATGATAGTTTAAATTTAAATTTTGTGGTATTTTGAACAAAATGTCATTCCTTGAAACACCATCTCTAATAATGTTTTCATTCTCTTTCATTTCAGCCTTAAAGGAAATCTTCAAGCAGGAATCCAAACAGAGAACATATAATGGTTTACAAGGCTACTGACATAGAATTAATGTTAGTGTAATAATATAATGATTCTTTTAACTTTATATTATACTGTGGATTCATTTAATTTTAGTGTCTCAATTGTCATGCTGTAGATCTAAATAATTAATAATTTGATATGGCAATTTGTAGGAGTTTGGTTAGAACCAGCCATAAAAACCACATAAATTGGTGCCAACATGAAAATCACAAAAATTAGCACCCACAAGAAAACCAGATACCGGTAGCCACATAAAGACAACAAAAATTGGTACATAAAAGAATGTATGATCAGTATACATTTTACATGCCTTATTGAATGTTGTACCATCTGTGCATGTTTATAAGTAGAGTCCAACTGCATTCTACACAGACCCTGATCTGCCTTTCCATAAAATGCAACAGATCTGGGTCTGTGCGGTTTGTTAGGAGTAATCAGTAGAACACAACACATATCCTGATCTGCCAGTGTATTATGTAACAGAGTCTTATGTTGCTGGACTTGTAAGCAAGCATATATGGTACCTTATTGAATACTGTACTGAAGATACATTAAAAAAAAATAGATCTCTTTTAGTTACTGGTAAAGCTATAGAGAGCAAAGATAGAACAAGTCAACAATACTTTGTATTGTTTTTTTGTAAGCACTGCTAAGGAACTGTTATCTTTAACAATAATAAAAGATTTTAGTATTCCAGTCTTGTCAGTATTACCATCTGTTCTCAATTATAAATCGAGTTCTGCTGCAAATAGCATAGACCCAGATCCACCATTGTGTACTGTGTGGGTAGATCAGGGTTTGTATATTTTGTTCTACAAATTACTTGTAAGAAACTGCATATACCCAGATCTGATGGTGAATTACGTGATGGCAGATCTGGGTCTGTGCAGTCTACAATTAGACTTGACATACAAGTGAGCATATATGGTTGTTTGATCTGTGACAATTACATGCTATCTGTTTTGCAATGAATTCCATTTATTATCATTTGGGCAATCTTTTGTTAGCCTTGTATGTTGGGTAAAGCAGTAAAATTGAATGAATGGTAACATTATCCAGAATGGTAAAGGGGAGCAGGTTTTCATTTTAATTTCTTTATCTTACATGATTGGGCTGGTTCTGGCTGGTGTGATGTCATATGCTTTTGTGACATCAGCAGTACTTTAACATTGGAATTTCATGTGCTGCTTTGTAATATCCCAGTATTGTATCATGTTTTTATCCATCAATACCATCACCAGTATCAAACTGGATTATTAATGTAAATCCTATTTTTATTGTCAAAGTGTTGGAGATACATGTAGTACTGCACAGATATTTAAACAGTTATACAATGCTCTATGATGCATCCTATAACATTTATACAGTGCTCCGTGATGTGTCCTGTAATATTTATACAATGCTCCATGATGTGTCCTATAAGTTATATAATGCTCCATGATGTGTTGTATAGCTGTTATACAAAGCTTCATGGTGTGTTTTATAATCTTTAGTGGCATTCTGAAAATTGATTTCACTGTGGTCACATGGAAAAGTAGATATAAATTTCAGGTTCACTAATTGACAATGTCAGTTTCTGTGTTTCTGACATAATGTGCACAGACCTTTTTTTTGTTCATTTTATCTTTAATGGATTTTTTTATAATATCCATTTAAAGTTATTTGATGTACAGTTTTCCTTGTTTTTCATGATGAGTGATTTTTCTTCATCTCCACAAATTTTTAAGCTCATGGATACAACAGTACAGTGTAGATGTCTCCCTATCAGGCCATTAGAATCTTAGTAAAAGGGAACTTGGTGGCTGCCAGATGTTGTCTGTGTTCCTCTTGTGTATATTGGACAAAAGCTGTTGGTTTGTCGATGATATACTTGGTTATATTATCCTTGTGGTGTTCTGTGCATGGTACATGTGAAATATGAGGATAGTGTTTTCATGTCAGCATGATGCTAAACATCTGCATTACCTTTGTAAGTGGTTGAAAGTTAATGTAGTACATGTACCTTGAAATAAGTGTCATGCATATTTTTCATTCTATCAGTTTGATAAATTGATTCTGTGTAATTCCAACAGTTAAACTGAGTGTTACATTGTATAGCTTTCTAAATGAAGGCGTACTTAATAATTTGCTTACAAGACACATTAAATACATCCAAGACAAAAATGTCCTCAGTCCTTAAAGACACATGGCATAACATAAGTTTATAATAATTATGTGTGAGTTACAGCATGATATGGCATAACATTCATTTATAAGTGTCCATTTAAATCAGAACAAATTGTCATTCTTCACATGAAATGATTTAAATGTTTTGCAGTGGCATTAGATGGTTATGGTTCTCTTTGGTTTGCAGAGGGAGTCATTTGCTAACAAGTGTACTACATTTGTGCAATACAACAAAAACAAGTTAACATTTGTGTCGGGTCGTATTAATTATTTTGGTATAAAGTTCAACCTCTTGAGCAAAACCCCAGTAATCCTAAATCTATGTAATCAGCATTTATTATAAATGTAGAAGAACAGGTAAGACATTTTCTTGAATTTAATCATTTCATATTTATTCAGTTATTTTTTTTTATCGCTCAGAGTAAAATATTCATCTCAAATTCAGTTCAGAGTTTAGTATATCCAGGTAGTAGAATTTTGGTATTTTGTTAGAGAAAATGAAATAAGATTTGTGGAGAGAGAGAGATGCATAAAACTGAAGCTGGTGGTAATTTTATTGTATTCACCTTGATTTTGTTTCTCACATTTTTTTTTTTTATTACACTTTGATAGCCTATACATTGAGAAAAGCATTTCATACTTTCATCAGTTTAACAGTGTTGGTGTTTAAACTGAGTATGCACATGTTGAGTATGTATTACAACCAGTTTTAGGAATTGTTGATTGCAAGTGACCATTTGTAATAACCATTGCCAAAATGGTTATATATGGCCGTTGATGATGGACCCATACTAATTAGCAGAACAATTTTGAGCCCACTGGACCCACAAAGGGCTTTTGTATCAGGCTGCTTATGGCTTTTTGAGTGAAAGTTAAAGTTCCAACATAGGACTCATATGGGTAAATCTTACTGGTTGTGGAGTTTTTGGGAGAATGGAAATCAAAGTAATAAAATGTTAAAGGCAGTTGTAGAAACAAAATAATATAGGAAGTAAAAGTTATAATATGCACCGATTCTTGTAGCCAACTGAATTTAGTGCACTGCTCTGATTAATTTTGTAATGCATATAATGAATGGTAACACATTCTGGCTATCTTTTTTCTATTGATGTATCTAATGCATTAAAGTTTGATGTGAGATAGTGTATATAAGCATTATTTGGATTGTATGTTTGTGTCTGTATTGGAACTTCTGAGATACAGTGATTGGAACCTTACAACCATCAATCTTCACCATTTCATATTAAATTATATTTGTTATCCACGACTTTGTTCTTCTTTATGTCATTTTCTTACTTGTTTGTACTAGCTTTTAAGCTGAGTACAAGTGCAAACAACAATGACCCTGATTATGTAGTGGTAGATCAGGGTCTTTGTTGCTTGTTCTGGTGATTACTCCTACCAAACTATGCTAATGCATTATGTGATAGCAGATCTAGGAATGTATAGTTTGCAGCTGGAGTTGACTTATAAGCAAATATATATGGTACAAATTCATAAATGATTGTTTCTGAAGTCTTCTTCAATGAACAGGTTAATCATTTTGCATTTTTCATCTCTGAAAAGTTTAAAAATGTGCATTTTGGTCCTGCTATCTCATAAAGATGAAATACTTCTGATGGAATGTACATGAGGTGATGTATATTTTTTATATACAAAGTCCCAACTCTCATGTATATAGTAATAGAGACAGCTTTGCTTCATGGTAAATAATAACAACAGTTCTTCACTATTACTAACTTATAACAAAAGACTTAAAATCTTGATATTTAAAAAGAGAATAACATGTTGTAATTTTCAAGATTTTATTGTCATAGCTTTGTATTATGTATGAGAGAGTCCAACTGCTGTAGACAGTTGTGTGAAAGACTCTCAGTTCTGACAATGCAAAATCACTGATTTGATTTAAGGAGTTTGTAAAAAAATTTTCACTTGCTTTATATTTGCTAAACCCAATGAAAGAATTGCAGATAATTTAATCCCATTTCTTTATTGGCAATGGATTCTTTTCAGGGATACCGGTACTTCTTGCACAAGTAAAGCTTTCTGTTTACACTGGGGCCAGAAAACCCATTATGTATTTAGAAATTGTGAGATATTTATTTTCTTTCATTGGAAAGGCATATATAAGGATAATAAATCTCTCAATAAGAGGATAATTGTTTAGCTAGATAAAAGTTTAGTTTCCTCACAGCATTGACAACCCCAGTCTGTTTGGAGATGTTTATTCCCTAATACTTCTTGTAGGTTGCATGGTAATTGAGGAACAGATTTTACAATAACACTGTCTATTTACCATAGGTATTATTCTTGAAGGGTTTAAAACTTTTAAATATGAATGCAAAATATCTTTTTTGTACTTAATTTTTGTGCCTCCACCCACCACTTTTATTAATATATTGAGTTAGTGTAAAATGAGACATAGCTGTCACATTCTTGGCTGTTTTATTGCTAGTCCAATCATACTTTTGACATTTTACCACATAGTAGGTATAATTTTCCTGTAGTATGTGCAGTTTCATATTTTTATATTACCACATGTTAAAATATCACTTTGTGATTCTGATTGGTCCAAATAAGCCCATGAAATTATTGCGCAGTATTATCTTTACTAATTGGCTGCAATCGTGGGAAAACTTTTTTAACCCTGCCTTCAGGAATTTTTTGTTTTCAATAAACATTTTTGGTTGCCATTTTTGGAATCAACTCACAAAAAGGAATTGGAGAATAATGGTCTTATTTGTTTCATTGTGGCTTATTTACCCCCACAGGGGTTTGTTATGTCATGTATAACATATCATAACATGAAAAATGGCTAAAACCACAAGACAAAAACAATAACAACAAGTAAAACTACAGATATTGTGTGGGGTGGGGGTTGAGGAAGGTGGTATATCTGTATATACAAGCATGGTTTATATGTTAACTTACAAAGTAAATAAATTCATCTCTGTTCACAGAAGAATGTGAACATAAACCAGTCTTCAAACTGACAGAAGTTTATTCAACCACTGCATATTTACACAGTAAATATGTGGTGCAATTCTGAGTCAAAATGAAATTTGTTTGCATATTCTGTAGTCTACTGTTCCAAATCACACTGCAAATAACCAGTCACAAATATATTACAGTAAATATGGGGATTTCTGCATCCAGTAAACCTTCTTTCACATGAATATTACAATATCAATGTAATGCTTAGTTGTGAAAGTGATTCTTTAAGGTTATGTAAAAATGAATTGTCAGCTGTACGGGTAGTGCATCAAACAATTCAACATCACACACATGGGACATTCTGTGTTTAAAAATGATTTTGTCTGTGTAAAATGTTTATTTGGAAGGATGCTTGTTCATTGATTTATCATTTGTAAGAAAAGTATGATCTACTTTTAAATGTCAATATTAGTTCAACTTTGGTTGGGACTATTTTTTACATACAACAAATGAAAGGTGCAATGTCTGTCAGAATGAACGAAATTATGCATTCTTCTATCAAAATAATTTCCACTGAAATAAAAACCACGTGATAAAAAGAATCTCAAATGGGTAATGATTTAATATTAAATTTATGAAACTCGTTGAATAATGTCCAGCTTTGGCGAGCAAAAGCTGGACATTATTCAACTTGTTTCATAAATTCAATATTAAATTATTACCCATTTGAGATCTTCTATATACTTCATAATTTTCATCTGCTCATACATTTCTAATCCCTGTCAATGAGTTTTGTATAATTATCAAGGTAATTTATCCTTGCATTGGTTTAGCAGCTATTTTACCTGGAAGATCTCTTAGGATCTTTTTTGTTTGTTTAGTTCTTTCTGCTATTTTTCCAGTTTTTTTAGCGGTTTGCTCCAATATGGGAAGAAGACCTTTGGCAGCCTTTGTAACTGGTTTAAATAACTGTTCTGTACTTTCTGCAAATTCCGCCTGAGACTCTTGACACACTTGTAGTTGCTGCTTTACAGAATCACGGACTGGAAGATATTTTTTAATTGCCTCTAGTCACTGTTGAGCTAGTTTAGCTGTACGAGATTCCATGATTAATGTAGGATCGCACATTATTATATCAATAATAATGACTTAATTATGCCACCAGCAGCAGGGAGAGGACGACCAACAGTGAATGTCTCAGGTTGGTAAACGAGGACGCATAAAGATGTGAAAATACAAACGTCAAAAGAAAAAATAACAAAAATGCGCTAACCTTGTAGAGGTCTCAGTTTGGTGCAACTCGGTTAGAAGTCTCAGTTTAGTGTTATTGACGCTTGCATTGTCATTTTTGTAGGAAGCTTTATTTTCAAAAACGGACTGCTCTAAAAATGGTCTTTTCACCCTCCCTGTTGCTTGGGTATATATACGTTCCAACTGGTTGCTATGGTGGTGTGGTTTGAAGCGGTATTGTGTGAAGACGTTCTCTTGCAAGTGAAGCAGTACAACCACCCGTCAGAGCAAGCACAGTTGTACTTTTAAATTTGCCGGACAGGAAAGGGTCAGGCCGGGGAATTTAAAAGGTGTAGGGACAAGGTATTTCGTCGACCAGGATACAGGCGCTTCAAAGCTCGTGCAAGAAACGTGGAAATCTTGCGACAATAACACATTTTAACTGAAGATATATCTTCTCATCATTTTGCACTGTTCGTTTCTCTGTCTGTCGATTTTGATCGAGTAACAAAATGCCATGACCTTGTCGATGATAAGTCTGCGACTACAGGAAGACCCAGTCGGCGAATCTGCGACCATGTCCGCGACCCAGTCGGCGACTCGGCGACCAAGTCGACAACACAGTCGGCGACCACAGACACCCAGTCGACGACTCAGCAGCCCAGCAACTCAGTCGGCGACAAGAAGCCAGGAATAGTACAAAGACCTATCCTAAAGAATCGGAGATAGCGAGATTCGGGGTAGTGTAACCGAGGGAGTTTCCGGTACATTATTATTACATATTTACATAGCATGTTTATTGATTTGTCCCAAATTAAAATTTATTATAATTTTATACATATTTGACTGATTTTAAATATTGCATAGGTAAAGAATAACAGGTAATAATACATATAATAAATTCCAATATTACGTACAATAGTAGTTTAACTTCCAGTTTGCCTTTGTATCAGTGTACGCGTGTAAGGGAAGCAACTCAGGTTGATTTGTAAATACCGCAACGGAGGCTTAGCCCTGCTCTTTCTGTCATCTCGGTCTCGTACATTCTGGATTACTTTTTGTCTATTTACGTAATTTAAGTACATTAGGTAAAATGTTGGCTGAGCTAATTCTGTAAAAAAAAAAAAAAAAAAAAACCAAACCCCCTACATTTGTTCATTGTGGTCGCTCTTTGATGACATGTACATGATATACTCCAACGCTGTATTATCGCAACCGCTCCGGTGGCCTAGTGGTTAGAGCGTCCGCCTCGGATGCAGGAGGTCGTGGGTTCGATCCCCGGTCGAGTCATACCAAAGACTTACAAAAATGGTACTATCAGCTGCCTCGCTTGGCGCTCAGCATTAAGAGGTTAGTGTTAGGATGGGTCGGCCTGGTGTCAGGATAATGTGACTGGGTGGGACATCATGCTACATGTCTGCGGCATGAGGCCCCAGTCCTAGACATCACTATAAACTGCCACACTGCAGACATCGTAGCGATATGACTGAAAAATTGTTAAAGCTACGTTAAAAATCATAATCACATCACAGTATTATCGCGGACTTATATTATCGTGGCAAACAGGATTTTCCGATATAATTTTGGACATGCCCCATCTAGCGGCTGTTTACAGATGTAAAGTAGCCAGTAAGGATGCAAATATCTTATGGCACAATTTTCTCTCAAATGCCAACATTTTTTGTAAAGTTTACATTGAAAAACAATGAACATCACTTTTTTGTAAAGTGCATGCAATTCTGTTGATCATCATATACAAACTCCTGTCGAACTTTTGCTATACCTGCATTGGTTTTGATTACGAAATATACTCAGTGTATCGACTGAAGTTTGACGGTTAAAGGTCATATACCGATGGTGACGTACATGCCCTTACAAGGTTAATAATAATAATTAGTATTATTATTTATATATTTATATTTCTTTGCCCACATTGCATTTAAAATTCATATAAAGTTAAATAATAATTGTTTTTAATTTGTAATCTTGTTATTCATGGATTTCTACTTTAATTACATTTGTGTTTGATTTAATCATTGGATCCTTTCGTTTTTTTGTGGAAATATTCTGCCAGTCCATGCGTGGACATTCCTTCTCTTTGGTAAGTTGCAATTTATGTTTATTATAATACGAGCATGCTACTATAACTAAGTTAGGCAAATACCACGATAATATAGAGTTGTTGCCCCATGGTATATTAATCTGGGTCAGCCACCATATGCTGTTTTCTTTACATTTACGCGCTTCGATTGACAAAGATTTTTTTATTGGAATAGAAAGAGGGAAAGCCATAGAAACTTTAGAAATTATTAGTATGCAGCAATAGCAAAACAGTTTTAATATGTACCGATATCAATATTAAGTACCGCGAACATACAGCGTTCAAGGCTATATTAATACACAAATGATATATTTCACATAATAATCTCTGCACAAATCTTTATCACAAATCTAAATTTTCTCACTTAAATAGTCTGTGCAAAAAGTCGCCACTTATACTTTATACTTTAAATTAAAAACTTCAAATATCTGTCTTGCGGCTCAGCCCACGTGGCATTATCGCACGCTTTTGGTGGAATGAAATTGTTTGGGTCTGGTATTCACACCACGACATTGTAGAAATCTCTAACATTGGAGGAGTCAAGGTCACGACTCTGAAATAGTACTTCCCGGACTGGGTAACAATATTCTATACTGAAGACACCGATCCAAGATGTGACTGAAATAGACAAAAGCAACATGGGGTAAATCATAATTAATCGGTAATAAACCGTCACATATTTTCAGCAAAGTCAAATCTCAGGCCTTTCCTCAAGCTGGTTTGTTTTTCTTACTTGGACGGAAAGGCTTCAGATTCAGCGTGAGGTATTTTCGATTACGGAATTTTCCGAAAAGTTGCGATTGCTTGAAATTATGAAGCAGCAGCAGAGAGGGTGAACAGACCATGTTTACAATTAAGCCAAAATTTGCTTCATTATTATAGGTCTCAATTATATACTATTAAGGCAGACTCCGTTCTCTTCCATACTGGTGGTCTCACCCTCTCTGCTGCTATGATTGGGTTTGAGATTTCTCAAAATCGGATTGCCATAATATCGTTACCGTGACATCGTCCGTGATAATATCACGAGATTTAGAGAATCAGATTGTAACAATTATATGTTAACTATAAGCGATATGTGGACACTTACTCGTTTTTTTGAATCTTTCGAAAAGCATAAAAATATTAATTATTTCCACAATAAAATGATCGTTGATAATGAAGAAAACCAACACTACTTTATTTATCCTACTGACGAATCAAGGATCAGATTCAAGTGCATCAATGACGAGATTGTACCTGTTATCAGTGATAAAATCATAAAAAATAATTTCAGTGATATTACTGTTACAAGCCAGGGGTCTTTGCTTGACCGAGCGGTGTCAAACCCTGGCGCGATTCCCGCTAGAAGTCATATGTTTACCCCAAATTTCCAAAGACTTCTATACAACTTCAGTTGTAAGTTAGACAGCCAGACGTGTCCATTCAATACATAAATTTTTACTCTAATCAATGTAAAACCACAGATTTCCCAACTTGCCAAATATCTATCAACCGCACGTTTGCATAGTTTCCCTTCATCAACTTTCCGTACCGTCAGCAGTTCACGCCGTAGAAACTCTACAACTATCCCCTAACACAGGGAACTGTTTTAATTACGCCACCTTAGGCCAGCCAATCCATGGTTCCAAGGCACATTACGTCAATACAACTACATCACATCTGCCACCATGGCGACATAAACGGTATCTGCAGAGTCCCTTCTTGTTTATCTCATTGTGTAATTTACCGGTTTTCTACCGTAAATACTGCCACTGCAGTCACAACACCAAGGTACACTACTAGATTGTATTAGGGACTACATTATGAGAGGGACAGTCATGCGGTTTGGGTCTGAATTCACTACTAATTGACCATGGCATCATGGAAACTCACTAACACTTTCTCTCCGTGACGTTTGCTCCTAATAATTGGCTAATTATTTCGGGCTAAGGAATATTTCCATCGCACCGAATTCCAGTAATAACACAAGTAAAATCACACAAATCTAAGAATTCCTTAAACGGGGCGCTGTAACCAAATGCGCATCTCCAAAATTTATTACATTACTAATCATTATATCAGATCTATATTCCATGAAGAAATGCAGAAACGAAATTGTCTTCTCCACAAATCTGAAGCAGACATTGAAAAACAACTTGGTAGACCACTTTCCTGTAAAGAGAGAAGTATGAGAAATGCCGCTGTTACGGAGGATGATATTCACCGTAACAGAGAACGTAACGAAATAGAGGAAGAAGAAGAACGAGAACGCATTAGAAATTGCGAGAGAATATTTTATTGGAACTGTTGATCGCGTTTCCGCATATCGGTCTCACCCTCTCCGCTGCTATAATTAAACCATTGTTATATCAATAATGATTAGTGAAGCTCACTCAGCTAGACTAGCTCGAGAGCGACTAAAAGCAATCAAGAAATATCTACCTGTCCGTGATTCTGTCAGACAACAATTACAGGCGACGTCAGCAAACACAAGAAGAATTTGCAGAAGGTGCAGAACAATTATTTAAACCAATTACTAAACCAACAAAGAAAATTGCTGCAGCAACTGAGGCAACACAAAAAGCTCTTGAAACATTGCCTGTCGATATTGCTGGGCGTCTTCGAGCAACTCGACCACCACCCAGGCAACTTCCTCAACCACCACCTGAAATTCAACCACAACCTGAACCACCAAAAACCAAAACCAAAATAGTAGATAAATTCACACCTGAAGGTATTGCCGCTATCAAAGACCCAAATAAATTAATAAAGATTGGCGCGTATGGATATTATTAAAGAGAAAAATACGTGAAACCTGAATATATTAATACGTTGAAATCTGGCGATTGGGTCAAGGATATATATCGTATCGCTACTGATATTCCGTAGATCAGATCTGTGGAAGATGTTAATCAGTTTGATATTTTTAACCATGTGAAAGAATATATTGAACAAGAAAAGCAAACAAGAAAACAAAAAGAAGAAGAAATGAAACAGCAACTTGAAAAAACAAAAGCAGAAAAGAAATCAAAGAAGAAAAAGCAGTGGAAACAACAAGTGGGAAAGAAGAATTGCAGGATGCCCCGGGTGCCACTGGAAGTGGTATTGGTACAGGTACCAGGGGAAGTGGTCTTATTACTCCATGCCCCGATAACGCCCTTGCTGACGTGGACAGATTAGAAATTCTGATTGGTGGAAAACGAGCCGGTAATAATTCTCCAGAAATTATTAATGAAGCAGCTGCTATTTGTCAACGATTATTTACAGGCGGTATCATGGATATTAATTTTTACCGTGAACTTATTAATGAAATCGCCGATGATTATCACAGTGATTAAACAGTTAGATATAATTACTATAATAAGATGATCATACATGTTGTTCAACGTGGGCCAACTATGGTCAGGGTGATAAATTCGAGATTACCTACATAAAAAACATTCTACGGAGATGGACTCGGTGATGTTGTTCAGGGTTTATTTAGAAGGATAGCCCCAAAAGCAATACCGATTGCAAAGCAACTAGGAATGAAAGCTATTGACGTTGTTCGTGAAAAAGGTATTGGTGCTGTTGGTGATGTTGCCAGCAAAGCATTTTCAGCAATCAAGGATAGACTAGCACGATTAATACGACGAAAACCTCAGCCAGTGAAACTGGTCAGCACTGAAGTGATGCCTGCAAACGTTAGTAAAATAATAAATCAAGCCGCAAATAAAAAATTAGCGTCATTGGCTGGTGAAAAAGAAAACAATATAACCGCTAGTCTGGTAGCAGGAAGTGGTTTTCGTGTTAAACGACAAAAAATATAATACGGATGTTCAAACGCATATCTGATCCCGCATTCGACATGGACGCACCAGTTCTCAAAGATGAATCGGTACGTGATTATCAATATTATTCTTACGACGCACGACAGCCAAATCAGCGTGGACGAATCGAATTACAAGTTCAAGATACAAGTAGATATTTCTTATCCGCTGAAGCATTCATCGAAGTAGATGGTGAAATTTTAAAAGCAGATAATACTGACTATGGAGCTGATATTAGTGTTGGTTTTGTTAATAATGACATCATGGCGTTGTTCGACAGCGCCACGTACCTGATCGACGGAAGAAATATTGAATCGATTCAAAAGATGTTGACGTTGCCACGACGATATTTGGCCTTGCAAGATACAGCGACGATTATTCAAGATCAGCTGGTCCATCAATGATGTTTACCAAGGATACTTCTGATCATCCTGAATATAACCAGTATGAAATAGGACGACCAAGAAACTTTGCTAGAAATGCCGACGTGGATGTGCAAAGTATGATTATTAATGTCGACCCAGATTTCAAGTTAGGATTTAGATCACGTCGAGCAATGTTGCAGGGTGGAAGCAGAAGATTTTTCTTGCGCGATTCCACTATCACATATTTTTTGATTCTGTAGACACGTTAGAAAAGTTATTTTCGGAGCCAAACATACAATTGTACTCGTACGAAAAGCAACCGACGATGACGCAATATGGCGACCGGCCGGTGATGCTGGTAAAGTAATTCTGACAAAGCTTTCATTGTGGATGCCAGTAATGACTCCAGCGATATCTGAAGAAGATCGGTTACTCACTTTCATGGGCAGCGGCGGTAAGTCAACGCTATCATGGTTAACAACAACCACAGATGCTGTTCAAAGCACAATTAATGGTTTATTTAAATGGCATATAGCATCACAACGGGGTATCTTTGCGCCGCGACATATATTCGTTGCGCTTCAAGATGTTGCACGAGTAAATGATCAAACGCGTAGTACAATGATATTTGACAAACTCGGTGTTTCCGAGGTTTCATTGAGAATAAATGGACATCAAGAACCATCGGAGGATATTTTGTTGAATTTCGAGCAAAATCATGTGGCGCGTGCATATCATCGATTAATGTCGTTTATGGGGTGTGATCAAAATGTTGATACTGGTTTACAAATATCACAGTTAGATTTTACAACGATGTACCCGATTTATTACTTTTCGCTGGAACATTTGGATTTGTTTAGACAGTCCGTCGTTGACATACATTTTCGAGCTCGTGTGACGCGAGGAGCTATTACTAATTACAGAGCAATCGCCGTTATACTCAGCGATAAGACGATGCTACTTGAAGGTGTTGGTGGACGAATGAGAGTTATTGATGCGCCAGTAGAAAATATGGAAGCTATAATTTAGAAGTCAGAAATATATCATAAATGTCATATCATCATGTTAGTGTCAGTCTGACTCCTGGTCAGATTAAAAAACTGCAGTCGGCATCAGCGAAAAACTGTGGAGTAAAAATATCACTAGCGCGAGAACAAATCGCAGGTGGTTCAAATAAACTATCGCTGACAGAACTCCAGTTCAAGTATTTAATGAAGCCAAACAATCAAAGAAAGGTATACGCGTAAATCTTTCAGCTGGTGCCATCAAAACATTGCTAAGACAGGTGGTATATTTCCACTTCTTGCAGCTATTCCAGGAATAATAGCTGCTGCAGCCCCAGCTGTTGCAAAAGCAGCTGCGTTAGGTGCAGTTGGAACAGCTGCTGAAATGGCATTAAAGAAAGCAACAGGGAAAGGATTAAAAAAAAGAAGACGACGATCCCGAATGGGTCTAGGTCTGAGACTTCCAGGAACTCGATACGGGAAAGGATTAAGAATTCCAGGGACTCGTTGATTTTCCCGTTGTCCAATTTTGATTTACTCGATGCTGCTAAGCAACTAAATATCACAAATTTCAGAGGTGTTTTTATGCGTGATCAATTACCACACAAACCAAACAACATTGAAACCGGAATAATCAACCTCGATAAAAACTCCGGCCGTGGTACTCATTGGGTTGCTTACGCGATTGATCCACGTGGAATTATTTATTTAGATTCGTACGGACTGGCACCACCAAAAGAATTTTTAAAGTATTTCAGCGGCGATATTCCAATCTGGAATTCAACGCTACCAACACAAACATTAACGGATCTACCAATATGTGGCCGTGAAGCACTGGCAGTACTTGATGCTGTATCAAGATAAAAAAAAAAAAAACCACCCCATAAGGCTGTACACGAATATACGAGTTCTGTTTTAAATAATCGCTAATCATATAATGGTAGATATTTACGGAAGATCAGCTAAAACTAAAACCAAACAAGCACCAGGTGAAGATTTGCTCAAGCGAGTAACAAGGCAGATAAATGATGAATTATCTGAACTGCTCAATCTTGCCAACGTTGATCCAAACGAACTTGTTATATTTCAAAACCGTGAAGGAAGATTGAAGACGAGTAATATTTCAATCAACGATATTATTATTTGTAATCGATTATCGCGAGAAGGTCTTATTGCTGTATATGACAGAGAGGGCAAACTTGTTCCTAGTGGTATTACTGCAGTGTCGATCAATGATAGATTGTCAACATTCGGTGATACCATGCACGGCGCTCTCAACATGAACAATAATAAAATTACCAACGTAGGAGAACCAGCAGATAATCTCGACGCTGCAACGAAAAAGAATGTCGATGATAAGGAAATTCCAGTGACAACTTCGTTAGGTACAATCAACGATGGAATGATCACACTCAAAACTGATTTTATTAATTAAGTACAACTGTTTCTGACTTTTCGCAGAAACGTAAACAGAACCATTAATGAATTTTTTGGAAGTCCACCAACCGTTGACATAGATCTCACCGATATAAATGCGAAAATCAACGATATTGTCAGTGGAATTCTTAATATCATTAGTAAAACTAATCTCGTTAAAATTCCACACAAACAAATTAACAATATCGTGTACACAGTATCATCAGGATCATCAACATGGACACCGCAAAATAACACTATCAGACATACCGCGGAAGTCACTGGTGTTTACAGGCTGTCCGTGTTCAGCTCTGCAAAATTTAGGATTTTTTACCACGTATCTATGGCGTCATTCAACCGATAATTTTTCTGGAACTGTATCTGTAGTGTTAAATAAAGATACCGAAGAAACGTTTATGCTGGAATCATCTAATAAAAAATTAACCTCGGCGTTTTACTGGTGGTGTCTGGAATTTGTAGCTGAAACACCTCAATTAATTACTTAATATAGTATAATGATTGACGTTCAGCGATATAGATACAATCAAGTATGTGCGTGGCAAACTAAACTAAATAATATTATTGATGATTATACAATTAAAGTAAAAAAAATATCGAATATTATTTTTTCGATCTCGATCAATATGATCAATAACATGTCCGTCCCCATATTAACAGGAGATAAATATCTTTTTCCCCGGCAGTAAATCTGAAATAACCATTATTATCAACAGTACCAACTGTTTTTTTTTTTAATCTGCAGTTTCTGATGACACCATCTCGAGATGCTTCGTAATTTTTAATAATGGGATGTTTCACAAATTCATTTTGCTTCATTTATATAGTAATATTATTTGTCTAAATGATTATTTTTAATATCTGGCGAGATAGTCTTCGGCTGTTTTTATGGGAGATTCATTATTATATTTCTTATCATAATATCGTTTCAACTCTCTATCTTTTGCCACCATACTGTACGCACAACTGAGTTTTTCCTCGTACACCAACACTGCATCGTAAACACGGTTTCGGACCTTGACTCCCTCTGCGGAAGTTTTGCAAGTGAATACCACAAAATTCATTTACGCGTGATTTATTACAAGGAAGAGAAAATCCTATCATTAGCCACTTGCATTTGTTATTTCCTTGTATCATTATAAGTATAATTAAAGTTTAATTAAACATATAATTGTCTTAATTATAGCATGGAGGAATTTGAGAGATTATCCGCAATTGAACCTTCCAGAGCAAGATTCGATCTTGACAAACTACCAAAATCTAAATTTAGTTTTTCGATGCAAGATCTAGCTTCGATAAATAGCGATATAACTGATCATATCAGAGAAGATAAAAAAGAATTTCACAACGATGGTGCGGCTCATACATCGTCAACATTCAGAATCATGAATGATACCAAAGATATTACTTATAACTGGGGCTTTAAAACAATAAAGCCTCCTTAACTGAATTGGCAATCGTTAACTAGGGAATGACCTCCCACAGTGTTATTGCCCAGTGTGGACGGATAGATAGAACGTTAACAGATAGCTGAGCAAGGCTATTGAAAGAAATAAACAACTACGAGCCCCCTTTACCAATAAATAAAAATAAATTCAATCAATTAATACATAACCAAAATTTCACTTTTCAATCCAACAGATTTACATTGATAGAATTTAGTCGCAGTGTTCAATTTACATCATGTTACGAGTGCTGAATTAGAGAGTACAATTCCACGCTTGACAGCATCACCTGACGTCTCTCTCCTCTTGTCTTGGTTTCCACGTCTAATGCGTGCGCTTTGGTCCCCTTTTCTGACCCCTGACTATTCCGACCTCTTTTAGATGCAGATTTCCCTCTGACTCATCGGGTTTTCCTTTTTTTCCTCCCTTCTTTCTCGGTAGAATATAAAACTGTTTCCTTAACTATAGAGTATGCCTCAAGCTAGACAAGTTTCACCACTTATCGGTATATATATATATATATATATATATATATATATATATATATATATATATATATATATATATATATATAGATATATAAACTCTCTTTGTTCGTATTCAGATTAGCGATTCACACTGCATAAATTCTGACATAATGTGATCTTAACAAATAAGTGTCCTTACAGATTTCTGTATTTCGGTAAGGTACACCGCTATATTTAGTACAAATGACCTTAGCTCGAAGTTCATTGCCCTCGCCGCATAGCAATTGATTAGAAATTACCACGTGCCCTCTACAGACAAATGCGGCCGTATATACCAGCATACATTACTATACGTCTTATTTACATTTGACTAGTCAATTCTTGTTCAATATGATAAATGCTCAGTTACTTATGGCATAATATTCACTAAATCTAGCTACAGTAACCAATAACCTGCAAGGTCATTTAAGCATTGTGAAATCATATATAAATATACAATTGTCATTAACTCATGATAACAATATCATCCTACACAGGAAATCAATTCATGTATCATAAGAAATATAACACATTGAATATTAGGGTTAATTCATAAATCCCCATGAAATACTACATATTTGAGCATTCTTTGGTTACATCATAAATTCGTATGGAATTCTGCACATTGAATATTTGATTACATGCAGTCCGTCAATTCTCTCAATGAACTAATAATTGTTAAATTAAAGAATTAAATTGCATAACACTCTAACATATCAACAGAGTCCTACGAAATGAATACACGATACATGCGTGAATCACAAGCATATCAACACATTTGCAAAAAAACCAAACAAATGAAATAGAATATTATATGGAAACCAAAACTGCGTACCTTAATGCTGTTTCTTTCCACACAAACCGTGCGTCCTAACACTATAGCCTGTCTTCCTTTTTAAGACAGCTATCTGATCTCTCTACGAGGGAAAACACTATTCTCAAGTTTCCCAAGGAGTCGGACCTTTTGTCTTCTCACAAGGCAAGAGTCGAACTAAAGAATTCTGAGCAAGTGGTACCCTAAATCCCCAGTCTCCCAAAGTGTACGCCTTAATTTTTACTGACCAATCGGAAATAACTGTTCCTAAAATTCTCCCCAAATAATCATGTCTTTCATCAGATTTCACCAGCCTAAAATATGCTGCAATTAGCTTTCCTTTGAAGATCATTATTTGACATAAAGTCCTCTTCCATCCGATACGGTCGGTAATTCTATGTACTCTGTGTCACTATACCGTTACGATGACTCGGTCAGTTCTACTGAAGCTTAAACGTAGACCCTTTTTTGTTTCAGAGATGAAATAAGAGAAATATCAGTGAACTTTCTCAAGACCTTTCGGGCTTGACTATGATAACTTCAAAGCACAATTCATTCAACCTTATGTTTCATACGTCTTCAAAATTCGCCACATTACATTACTGATACTAGAATGCATGACGAACGAGGAAGAAATATTATCAACTATCTCGACAATCAGCGGTATATTATTCTGGTAAAATTTATTGTGCAGACAGATGACGACACTTGGATTATCCGTGATAAATGTGACCCTGTACGACTTCATACTGGAAATAATACTGTTATATTAAATAAAAAATCCAAACCAGGATCATTGACTGGTATTGATAAACCGTATTATGAACGAACGTCTCCTGTAACTGCAGTTGTTTATGCAATATATCCGTTAAATGATAAACCTAGCGCTAATAATCTCAAACCAATGAAATTTTCCTTGACAGAGTCAAGGCTAAACTGCGTAGCTGAGCGAGTTATGGAACATTTCTCAAAAGCAATACGCGGAAACGGTTTAACAGATCTAAGATGTAAAAAAAAAATGCGTGGGCAGAAACAGTTAAAGATACCGGAGCATCTATCAGCGACGTTGCCAAACTAGAAAAGAAATTAAAATTTCCAATAACAGTAAAAACACTAACCGAAGAGATTTTTTATGCTTCGAAATATACATCAAGAGGAGCTCCTATAACGATCATTGATCACAACGCACACGCATGGACATCTGCAGTAAGAATATTTCCACGAGATAGAATAGTTAAATTTTACAGCGATTATATATTCGACGCCATCAACGATATTAGTAAGAGTGACCCTGTGTCCGTGTGGTTGTTTAGAAGTTCAGAATCCATATGTTATGATCAGTTTGTACGACCTAACGGTGAAATTAACCGTGAAGAGTCACTCCAAGAGGAAATGAAAAATACTGCTTGGAAATATATACCCCTTGATAATATCAAGGATTTTATCACTGACGATGTCAAGGTTGAACAATTACTAAAAAATTGTTTCACCGTTCCATCGGTTGCTGCCCATGCTGCTCAGGAGAAAAATTCATGGAAACCGACACGATTGGAATTTCTCGTTGATGTCCAGCACAGTTGTATCGAATACGGACATGGCGGATTGTGGAATACTAAATACGATGATAGCGATATTATATCGGTTGATATGGTAGCGTGTTATCCTGGAAGTTTTCTTGGATACGGAGAATGTTCTGAATACTTTAAAAGATTCGGACATCCCACACACGAGATGACCAGAGTTGCGATAAACGGACTCTCACCAAATTTTGACTTAGCTGGATTTGCTTGTATAGAGTCATTCGAGTTTGCGGAAAATCTGCATCCGATTATTTATGTTTGGTTTGGAAGTCATTTCTCAGAAAAATATTGGGCTCCAATAGTACTATTACGATATATGCTTGATACTGGAATTTTAGTGTCGTTGAAAGTAAACGAAGCCATTATATCGTATCGTCCGCAGAAAAAGTTTGGTTACCAGAACAAAAGAAATACTCCCCGGCAGAATATGAAGAAAATCCCGATATGATTGATTATGAAAATAAAATTGCTTAAGATCTTGGTAGGAAAATAATTGGTAAGTTTACTCAAGGAGGATCATATGATCATAAACGAATGTGTACAAGAATAATTATGGGATGAAATTTGTACGGTTTCTATCATTAAAAATATTTCTTGATTAGTTACTGACAGCGAATACTGCTGTGATAATGTGCGGCGATCATGGTCAACCGCAACCTTTTGTTGGACAGTCTCCGCACGAGTGGTTAAAAACGTTTGTGGATTATTATGAGGAGATAACCGATGATCATAGAGCTATTGATGAACCTCTGAAAGAATTTAAAAGATTAATCAGACTAAAGCCAGATAGAATACAATGTGATATATTGCGTGAAATAATTCCGGAAACTCCTGTGAACGATTTTTGGAATTTATGGATACCAAATGATTTAATAGTTGCTAGTAGAAAGATAGTTCGTGATGAATTACAAGAGAAATTATTTTTGTTACATAAAGAAAAATTTTCAAATCTACCTGTACCATTGTGTTATCGCCCAGCAGTTATTCGACGACAGAATATTGAAGTTGAAATTCCAGGAACAAATGAAAAACTGAATCTTGTATTAAATGATATTGTTTTGGTTGATGTTGATGTTGTTGAGAGCGCGTTGCTCATAGATAAATCGCCGTGGAAATTAGGATATGCTATAACGATTCATTCTTCACAAGGACTAACTATTACTGATACAAATATCTGGTTTGTCGATGATAGAATCGAATGGTCAAATTTAGTTTGTCTCGCAGTGTCTCGAGTCAGAAGAATATCTCAACTGCACAGGGTTATTATGAATTTTGCAGAAAATAATGAAACTGTAGCGACGACGACGAAGTCGTTGTTGGCGTAATAAGAAAAAAACTATTTAGTTATAAGCAATGTGACAAAAAAATAATAATCGCGACTTTGATATTGATACTGAATTAATTATGACACTAAAACAACGACAGAATAATCATTTTGCAAGTTGTAACTGTAATATGCTATGGGAGTATTCAAATAATAATCCAAGACAGTTCACCGTAGACAGAAATAATAGTAGTATTGGTCACACACGCGAAAATGTGATGCTGACCTGTCTTGAATGTAATCGAGGTCGGGGTGCCAGTTTACAAAAGTGAACGCGGTGGTTTAGTATGTTTGGTCATGATAATGAATCCACATAAAATTTTGTCTGAATTTGATAACGGATCACCACATATCATCATATTTATTATGAAAATGTGGAGATCCGTTATCAAATTCAGACAAAAATTACAAAAGTGAACGAGGCGGTAATTGTGTGTCTTCACGAATTACTTATAACTGTTCACACACAAATCCACGTTGAGGAGCATTCGAATCCAGTCTGTAGATTGCAGGTCTACCTGTGGATCTAACCACGCTAGAAATTTTATGTGTAGTCACACTCCAGATAGGATCAGTTGCTCTTTTTCTACCTCCTTCAGGTTCACCGGGTTCATATAAATATCTGACAGTCACATTACCTAACACTGGCTGTTTTGAAAAGTCACGTTGTTGTACAGGTATATTTTTCCTTGTAATTGCAACGGTAGGTTTCATAGAAGTTGCACGAGTAATTTCATTATTTAACGCAGCTATCACACTTGGTAATCTTGCAACTCATTCGCGAGATCTCATGTCGTTCTGAATTATTTCCTTTGCATACTGATATCCAAATAACCGCTCAGCGAGTGTTCGATTAAATCGTTCAACTATTGCCTGATCACGATGAATTGCGATGTGTCCTCGTCTGATTTTGACGTTATGCTTTTTCATCAGCGATGACACTGTACCAAGAAATTCTTTGCCAGGATCAACTTGTAGCAACTGTGGCCATCGCAAAGGTCCTCGTTGATAAATTCGTTCAAAGGCAGATGCAACTTCAGATGCTGTTTTAGTTGATAATGGTTCTGCTTCTTTATATCTACTTGCAATGTCAACGACAGTTAACGCGTATTTGTATGTGCGTGATTGACGTCCACGTGTTTTAATAGTATCGTGCGGTAAAAACAAAATATCTGCTTGATGAACTTCATTGCAAACGCTGACATCAAAATACGCGTACTGAATTTTTTTTAGGTGGACGTAGATAGATTTGCCATATTGTCTGTCGAGCTAACCACGCTGCAGCAACAGCACGTGAGACTTTTGCTGCTTCAGCAAGTTTACTAATCGCTGCTCTGCCCTTCCAATATCCTCTTGGGCTATAATAAACAGATTCCATTATAATAGTTATATAATTAATTACCAGCCCCTAGCATTAGTTTACCCTTCATAGCCGATTTCACTAGAAAACAAGCAAGTTTCTCTTTGAGAGATTTATCTTCTATAGAATTTAACGCATGAATCAATTTCACATCTGCGAGATGTCGTTGTTGTAAATCTTTGCTTTTATACGCAACATCATGAACGTGACACGCTTGATCAATCTTATTTATTGGATACTCTCCTGGTTTTGATTGATCTTGTTCGTCAAGTCGGATATCAAGTCGAGTTCCAGGACCACAATAATTGTATCCAGGTAATTGTTTTTCTCCGGGATGCTTCGCCCACGGAGCCCCTGATAATTTTCCCAACGAAGCAGCGATATCACCTCCTGTCTTTGTAAACATGTCCGTGATTTTATCCTTGACTAAGTCAGGGGAGATAAATCTGTATTTGTTTGTGCCACACTTTTCACACTTACCTGTCAGTGCGCGTTTTTTTTTATTTTTTGTTATTATTGTTATTAATCCACTAGTCCCACCAACGGTGGGGGTGGGTGCCTTGCATCGAACACAATATAGATTCATATTATTATTATTATGGATATAATTGACTTTTCGGCGACACGAAAACAGGAGCCAGTCAAGCATCACCCAGCGCTACCGAATTCTATCAGGATGATAATAATTGGGCCATCTGGAAGTGGCAAGACGCAATTATTGCTTAATCTGATAATGAGATGGCTCAAGTAGGATAAGTTATATTTAGTAGCACCATCTGTAGATGATCAACGATGCTATGAAGTGCTTAAAGATTTTAATGAAAATGCAAAGTAACTGGATGAAGACGGTAATGATATTATTGATTTTATTACCAGTATTGATGAAGCGCCATCTGTAGATGATCTTGATGGACTTATTAATAATTTAGTAGTGTACGATGATATTATGCTGGACAAACAATCAAATCCAGCTCGGATATTTTCTCGAGGTAGACATAAAAACACAGACGTGATTTATTTTACTCAAAGATATACGCAAATACCTAAAGTAATCAGAGACAACTGCAATATTTTAGTTGTGCTTAACGGAGTTGATAACCTGCAAAATATTTATTATACTTGGTGTTCAGGGGACATGGACATGATTAAGTTCTAAAACATTTTTTTCAAAAGCACAAGCTACCCCGTTTGGTTTTATAACAATAAATTTACATGATCCTAGGTTGAGATATCGTAACGGACTTGATAAAATATTTGGTTAATTACAGCAGCAGGGAGGGTGAGACCACCAGTATATAAGAGAACGGAGTCTGCCTTAATAGTATATAATTGAGACCTATAATAATGAAGCAAATTTTGGCTTAATTGTAAAAGTGGTCTGTTCTGCTGCTGAAGCTATAGTTCTTTACCTACTTCACATTCACACGCAGAGAGAGAGAGAGAGAGAGAGAGAGAGAGAGAGAGAGAGAGAGAGAGAGAGAGAGAGAGATGATGATGATGATGATGATGGTGGTGTTTTGGAGTCAATACAAATTTACTACTACAAGAGGTTCCACGAAAAACACGAAGAAAATGATCAAAATGTCGATAAAGCGCAATAAATACCACGGTATATGATGCAAGTTATATGAAGCGAAATACATGCCACAGTATTTAATGCTAAATGCAGATGCTGGGTATATAATGCGAAATACATATCGCAGTATATTATGAAAAATGTATACCACAGTATATGATGCAAAACGCACACCACGGTATACGATGCGAAACACATACCACAGTATACGATGCAAAATGCATACACAGTATATGATGCCAAATGCATATCACAGTATACGATGCAAAATGCATACACAGTATATGATGCAAAATGCATATCACAGTATACGATGCAAAATGCATATCACAGTATACGATGCAAAATGCATACACAGTATATGATGCAAAATGCATATCACAGTATACGATGCAAAATGCATACACAGTATATGATGCGAAATGCATACAAAAATATATGATACGAAATGCCTACCACAGTGAACGATGTGAAATCCCTACCGCAGTATATGAAGTATATGATGCGAAATGCATACCACAGTGTAATAATAATAATAATAATAATAATAATAATAATAATAATAATAATAATATTATTATTATTATTATTATTATTATTATTATTAATAGAGCGCTTAATCTTTTAAAAAACCTCTAAGCACTATACAGCATCAAGTTAGCACATAGGGGCATAAGAACAGTTAGCATAGAGACAACATAAAACACATGAAAATGTCTCACAAACAATATAAGCAAATGAATTATTACACAAAATAAAAATATGAAGCATATAAATGGGTTTACACAAAAAAAACTTAAAACACAAAGTGAGTAAACGATACAGTTTCAGTCTAACAATAATGACAAATGGATGACGGTCAGATTTATTCTTACTGGTGGAAAAAAATGTGTCTTGAGAACACTCTTTAATGTGAACATGGTCTCTTCGTGTCTGAGACCCAAGGGCAGTTCATTCCAAGCAGCTGGGCCGTGATGTGCAAATGAACGTTATCCACAGGACTTAGTTTTTACCTTCGCATAGATGAGATCCGATAGGTATATCGGAGCAGAGACACTCAACGAAATACAACAGAGAGAAGACATTTGTGTTTGATTATGCTGCGAACAGGTAGCCAGTGGAGTTTGTCAAGAAGTGGGGTGGTATGATGAGTTCTTGGTGCTCTAAGAATGATCCTAGCTGCAGTGTTTTGGACTTTTTGGACGTTTCTGCAGAAGACACAACGGCAGACCAGAAGAAAACTGTTACAATATTCAAATCTAGATAGTGCTAATGAACATACAAGGGTTTTGTGGCATCAACTGTGAAGATTGCAAATAGTGCTGATGTGTCTCAGCTCCAGGTATGATGCTCTATCAGTGTTCAGGACATGCTGGTGCAGAGAGAGAGAGAGAGAGAGAGAGAGAGAGAGAGAGAGAGAGAGAGAGAGCTATCAAAAGTAACACACATATTTCTAAGTGATTGTTTAAATTTAATGTAAATGTCGCTGATATTAATTGATTCTGGTATTGTTGGGCCTCAGGAATTCATTGTGAAGCAACAAGTATGGCTTCAGTTTTATCATCGTTCATTTGAAGCTTATTACACCTCATCCATGATTTAACATCGGAGATGCAGTTCTCTTTGCTTTGGATGGTGGAAGAAACTTCATTTGGACAGCTAGATTTGTATATTTGAGTGTCGTCAGCATACAACTGGTGGGACACAGGATGGCGATTTATAACACTTGATAGGAGCTGTGTGTATATACTAAAGAGAATTGGTCATAGTACAGAACCGTGTGGAGAACACCGTAACAAAGATTGTCCTGGCTGGAATGTTTACCATTTACCATTTTCACAGTATACGATGCGAAATGCATGCCAATGTAAACGATGCGAAATGCAAGACAAATATCTGAAAGCACGTACATACAAAATTAGTCACATGTAAAGAGTTTCGAATCTTAGAGATTTTAGAGATTGGCAAAAGCAGTGACATCAAACTAAACAACAATGACAACGAGAATACCAACAACAAAAACTACTACAACTACTGCTGCTGCTGGTGCCATGCTTACAGACGATGCAATATAGTCAAGGATTTATTTTTAAAAGTCAGTTTTCTATCATGAAGTTTGATGTCCATTTTACTTGATACAGTTTATAAAAAGGACTTTTACACACGCACCTATAGTGTTCTTACAGTTGCCGGAGAGGAGGTGGGTAAAGCATCTCCTTTGGTGACGTGTTTTAACCTCAACCAAAACTGTGTGAAAAGTTATATTAACCCTCTCGTCGATGCTCAAATGAATGATCGGTTATCATTGTTACTGTAGGTAAAACCCCCCCCCCCCCATCATTCTATCAATGTCGCCATTCCTGGAATAAAAAAAGCATGTGTACTGAACTTGACTTTTAATAAATTCTTTGCGGGATGGGACATCAACAGGTCAGTTTGAGTTTCAAGACATAATTCCTTTGCGGGATGGGACTCCAACAGGCCAAATTGATTTTTAAGGCATAAATTCTTTGCGGGTTGGGACTCCAACAGACCAAATTGACTTTTAAGGTATGATTCTTTGAGTGATGGACTCCAACAGGCCAAAGTACCTCTTAAGGCAAAATTCTTTGAGGGATGGGACTAGAACTGCCCAAACTGACTGATATATGTCTAATAGATATTAATTTACCGTCAAAGTGGACAATACTACAGTTGTTACCCATGACCTTTACCTCCACCAGTGTACTGCAATTTCGTCTATTTCTAATTAAGGTGTGCAACGAAATAAACCTGTTATTAACGTGTAGCATTTTTTGATTAACAGAAAGACAACATATAAAGAAAACACAGAGGGATTTTTTAAGAACATACCCAAATGTTTCTCCTTAACTCGGTAATTCATAAAACTTATTTTTTTCAAATTCGATTCTATCAGACCACTCTTGGGCAGTAAAACCCTCATTCGGACCACCCAAATTGTACTCAAACTCAAATGTGGCATTTTCTGGAATTCCGATCGGCCGCCATGGGTTAGGAACGGATTTTGTGCAGATGTTCTTTCTTAGAGTCGACCGTGTACATAATATTTTCACGGTTGAGAATTAAATACTCGTAAAAACTGTAAATAATAATAATAATAATAATAATAATAATAATAATAATAATAATAATAATGACACTACATGCAACAACAATAGCAATCATGATCATTGACATAATCATCATTATCAGGACCATGATAACGACGATGGTTATGATAAACAACGTCATTCTTGCTCTCTGTCTCAAATATAAAGCATTTAAAAATTGTCGAAATTACAAGTGTTTCGAAAAATGCACTTATTGCTTTGATGCAGAAATACAAAGAAAACTAAGTTCATACAGCTGCAATTAGCAAATACTTCAGCAACAACATAATAATTTAATAAACTTTCAAAATCCAGTACAGATATATAATGCACATGAATTGGGCGAGTTATTTTATTTTATGTATTTTTTTCAAAGAGGTGTAAAGAATCACCGAGTTGGAATTGATGAAGTAAGTATAGCCGAAACTAACGAAGAAAGGGCATACTATTCCCAGTGTCCACATGAAAACATATCAAAATAAAAATAACACAATTTTAATGACACATTAGGCATACAAAAATGTGAGTAGATACAATTATTAGGAATGATAATTTGCTGGAAGGAAGAAAAAATTTTAAAAAATGGAAAATAGGGAGAGATCTTTGCACTCCAGAAATAGAGATTAAAGATATTAATGAGAATAAATTTAATAGGCATCACGTGACAGGTTTAGTTACATACATACATACATACATACATACATACATACATAGACGACTGAATGTAAGAATCTCTTATGCAATCCACAGCATGAAAATTTAGTTCCAAATGGTCGATTAGGTAAGATGGACAAGTGGTAGTTAAAAAAGGACCACAAGAAGATCATATAATATAAAATAATGAAATAACACATCCACAGCCGTCACCACCTGATGGTTAAAACTCGATGGATGCGTCAACAATATAAAGCTGCATACCAAATATAGTTAAAATTCACCAATTCACTGTTAATATTTATCTTGCGGAAGTCAGTTGTTGCCGGCAGACCAGACAAACGGACAACGTGAGCTGGGACCCCAATATATATATATATATATATATATATATATATATATATATATATATATATATATATATACACACACACACACACACATCTTGACTGAAAATTGCTTCGAACTATAAAGTTAGGTTTTCTGTTTTTCAAATCATATACTATAATTAGACACCAAATTGGTTACGTTTTAATAAATTACACATAATAACATTGCTGATAACATAATTTAGTAAACAGTTGGTTGAGAGAGAGAGAGAGAGAGAGAGAGAGAGAGAGAGAGAGAGAGAGAGAGAGAGTTACCTGCCAAGCTTTTGCTGTGTTACATCTTTTGGGTTGCTGAGCGAGGATTGCTCCAACCCCCATAAGCAAGGCGACCACCCTCAACATTGCTGCCATATTTGCCCCTTGAGGGGTGGATCCTATTTACTTATAGAGCTCGTTTGAACCTTGACTTTCGCACTCCAGTCCTTGGTTACCATTATCAGCATGGTATTAATTTACATTCGATTAAAATAAGTGCCCAAGTACTGACCTTTCGGATGTTACAGTGTTCACAAAAGGAAATAAATTAGACGTTTCTATTTAATTTGAATTGCTTACATGAGGAAAAAAGAAAAAAACGAGAAGAAGGAGAGGGAGAAGGGGGTTAAAGAAGTGGAAGAAGAAATAAGAAGCACATGACAATGACATTGATGATAATAATTACAAAGCTTAGAAGAAATTTCGACAACAACAGCGTCGACGAAAAAAGGATAAAATGAAATACTATATGGTAAAGGAGATAATGAATAGTTATATGCAATAGGAAAATGACCCTTATGAGAATTTCTGTCACCTTATGATGTGGTCAATTGAGATAGCTAAATACAACTGGAAAATGCTCCTAATGCAAATTTTTGTCACCTTATGATGTGGTCAATAGCGATAGCTACATACAGTTTGAAAATGCCCCTAATGTGAATTTCTGTCACATTATGATTTGGTCATTAGCGATAGTACAAAAGGAAAATAACCAAACGAGAATTTCATTCAACTTTTAATTTAGTATGTGTTTAATTAGTGATAGTTATATACATTCAGAATTATTCTAGCGATAACTTTTGTCAACGTTCAGTTTGATATGTATTTAGTTAGCAATAGTAATATATAATAGAAACATAATTCTAAAGTGTGTATGTGATTTGGATTTTTAACGTAGCTTTTTTTTGCAGTCATATCGCTACGATCTCTGCAGTGTGGCAGTTTATAGTGATGTCTAGCACTGGGGCATCATGCCGCAGACATGTAGCATGATGTCCCACCCAGTCACATTATCCTGACACCAGGCCCACCAATCCCAACACTAACCTCTTAATGCTGAACGCCTAGCGAGGCAGCTGTTAGTACCATTTTTGTAAGTCTTTGGTATGACTCGGCCGGGGAACGAACCCACGACCTCTCACATCCGAGGCGGACTCTCTAACCACTAGGCCACCGGAGCGGTCCAGTGACTATGAGGTGTACATGCCTCACATCAATTTCTAGAGCAACACAAGCAGGAAAGACCAAATTCACAAATGTATCCATATCTTTAATTATTACACAGTTAGTGATAGTTATATACATTCAGAATTATTCTAGCGATAACTTTTGTCAACGTTCAGTTGGTATGTATTTAGTTAGCAATAGTAATATATAATAGAAATATAATTCTAAAGAGAATTTCTGTCAACTTAAGATTTGTATGTATTTAATTAGCGAGAGTGTGTTAACTAATGATTTAGTATGTATTTAAATAACCATAGTTATATATGGTAGAAGAAAATGAATCAAATGAGAATTCCTAATGATTTGGTACGTCTATAATTTGACATAGTTATACTGGAACTCAGTTCATGCTCATAAGATATGGTCAACCCTGTACTCGACTCAAGGGCCATCACACCGATGGAGTACGCCTTAATTATCTTTGATAGACAAACAAATGCTTCGGCTATACCTTTTTCCAGGTAGAGCGAGGTATTTTACAATTATTTGTGATGTTTTTCAAAAATGAAACAGTTATTACTCTACAGTATTGTAAATGTTATATTTTATGTTTCCTTGTCGAAAGTGTGTTTTATTAAACATCTGACATACGTGTCGAATCGGTAATTTGTAGTTCATCCAGCTACGAAGCTAAAATAAGTATTAAAAGGTAATTAAGAATAATTTCTAAAAGCAAATGTAAAATATAAAATTTTTAAAGCCTGTCAAGTGATACCTTTCTTTTCTTGATAAGTATAAGTTATCCACATCCATCGCATAACTGCCATTCCTTCCTTACTTCATTAATGAACAATGAAAAATAGTACGCATACAGAATCTTTGCCTTAATTTGAACTCAATAAATTAAATTGAATTGTTTCCTTAGCAGTTTAAAATCTCTCCCTACTTTTGTGTTCGCAGTCTGTCTATTGATGGGGAGACATGAGTGCGATGAATTTGAGAGAGCCTAACTTTTCTTATGACCTTCATTTTGACTTATCAACTGAATATCTTTTTGTCTCGTGCATATTTATTTTGAATGTTCATATTCATATTGCACTAATAAGAATTTCCAAAGCATTGAATTATCGTGATATTCACAATACTTTGGCAGAGCTAGCTGTATCACATGCAGTTGTATGTCGCTGTACCTCCCCTCTTCCACATCTGACTCGCCAAGACTTCAACAAATAATTTCGTGTCGCCGCCATAAAAGTCATATTTCTCAAAATGCTCAAGAAGCTGAGATAATAATCTACTTATGTATCCGTCTCAGTATATCAAGTGCTAACAGGCTGTCTTAGCCAGATGCAGATTACCTTGTTAATATGCATAAATCAAGTTAATTACCAAAACTCCTCCTATAATTTGATATACAATATTTAAATTTCGATAAAAGTTGGGTCAAAAATATAGTCTTCAGAATTTAAACACGCTCAGCCAATCAGATGTAAGACCGCCTCATTAATATGCGTGGATCTCACTCATTAGATAACTCATTCGAGTTCCTAATTATATAATCCTAAATTCTAAGTCTGATCACAAATAGATCAGAAATATAACTTCCAGAATGGTAACAAGCAAATGCTAACTTATGGATGACACTCAAGGCAAATCATAAGTTCACTTGAACTTATGACTAAGTGAACTAAAATTAGCGTTGGAGTTATTTTTAATTGAACTTGAATACGAATTTGTGTTTTTTAAAACTTGTTCACAATGAGGATTAAAAATTGTCCACAATATAGGTTTTCCATCCTTTTGAAAGCGTATTCCCGAGATTACTAAATAACATTCCCCACCCTCACCCCCCTCTAATCCCACCCTAGAAAGTGTATTCCCGACATTACTAAATAATATTCCCCACCCACCCACTACAATCTAACCCCTGCCTAGAAGAACAAGTACTAGAAATCTGAAATAAAAATGTACGAAACAAAACAGAAATGAAATACCTAGCTTTGTTGTACATTAGTTCACATAGCCACGCCGACTAACTATCAACGAGGAAGCCAGAACAATGCTCATTTATTTGCTGGTCAAGGCAAGATAAAATCTGCCTGACCTTCAAAGATAGCTTTTCGTCGGAATAACAAACCCACAAACACTCTCTCCCCAAAAAACAGGTGGGGGCAGGGTTGTATCAATTGCTTCTGTTTTTAAACAAGCTCTGCAAGCGGATGACATTATTTCCAGAATGTTTTTTGGGTGAATAAATCAGTTTTGGTTACTTTTAAAACTTAATATCTCAGATGTAGAAAGGACGAAGAACAAAAGTTCTACACATTAATGACTGATCGATTGACATTTGATTATAGACGTTTCCGCCTTTCGGGTATGTACATCTGGTTAATTCCCACACTGTGGAATCTGTAGTTTACTCGTACGGGAAGGAATTGGAGCCTCAGTCCCGTACGCCTTAATGCATACACCGTATCCTTTTTAGTTTTGTCCAACTCCAGAGCTGTTTAAGCTCCACGGGACATGAGTGGGAATAGAAACAACACACACTCATTATAATTATGCATCCTATAGAACAATCTAAGACATCTGGCCAATACCCTTGTGACATCACCCTGGTTCCGCGCTTAGGTCTCACTGGACAGTTTATCTGGTGAAATTTCATCCGACAATGACCTATTGCAGAAAAATGAGAATAATTTTACATTGAAGATACAAATAAAAACAAATGATTTTTGTAGAAAGCATGCATGTGATATTTTGTCTGCGGCAATCAGGTTAATACATTATACAACTGGTGACTTTTATACTGAACCAACACTGCCACCAACACCTATTTTTTAACATTCAGTTTTGATTCCAAAGAGCTATTTTGAATATTTTCCCGTGACAAGGCAGCTAAAAGAATAAAGTTCACTAGTACTATAACAAATTAGCATACTTTTCATCACCCCTCAACCATCTCGAGTTTTAGATATTTACCTCTGCAGCAGACATACGTACATACGTAAGCCAAGTCGGCTGTTCATTTGCAGCCCATGTTACGCATTTGATCTCCACTGCTTGTCTAACTGTGACTGGCAGTCACCAAACAAGCCAACCCATTTTCAAGCCTAACTCAAAGTAAATCTAAACCACATTACAGATTTAGCTTATTTGTGAATTTATAAATGCTAGGCTTATGATAATTAGGTTCATGCCTTCTACCTTCAAAATTAGGGAGGTGTCAAAATACAAAATTATCCAGTGAGACCTTAAACGCTGTTCGGGGAACCTGATTGCTAGGCGAGTGGGAATCGACACCACACACTCGTCTTTGGTAGTACGAGCTAGGGAGGCGTGGAAAGGGACTCGGCAGGAAACTCCAATCGTCAACCGGAACGTTGAAGCCCAGGATCGTACTCAAGTCAAATCTATTCTTGTTATACTAATGATACTAATGGGCAATCCCTACTGTCAATAATGTGTAAGCCAAATGTGCAATTAGGCCAGTCAATTATAGATAAGAATTTCCTTTACTGATTCATCCAAGTTTGAATTTAGTGTAGAAACTGTACTTCAGTTTCCACCCCCACCCCCAATCAGTTGAGTCTTAGCGACTCATAATTATTTTATCACGCAAAACATCGTAACGATATGACTGAACAATTGTTAAAGCTACGTTAAAAATCCAAATCACACACACACACACACACACACACACACACACACACACACACACACACAATATAACATAAGGACACATAATTTAGACAGCGGTATATAAACGATCAAATCAAATCTTCAATAATAGAGAATTATCGAGAGGGGTTTTCAATAAGCTAACAGGAAACCCCGTCCAATCAGTTAGTCTTGATTATGACTCGGCATCTTCCACGACGAGTTCACTGACGGCAGATTTTCGGCGTCGATATGCTCTACCAGCGGTGAATGGCTGCATTGCAATACTGGCTGGCTTCCCTCCGTTTTCCGGCGACTGCCTCTGTTCTGCACCTCCCTTCCAACGTTAAAGTTCCATCGCCTTTTCTCAATGCAACACCTTCACATCCACTTAAAATCAACTGGGTCCCCTTCCAAAGGGAATTAGTGGTTACTGCCTCCCATCTCTAGTCTGGCAGACTTTCTCGCTGATACTGGACTGCTGTAAAACACTAGATGCTATTTCTCTTAATTTATTTCTTTCATGCGATGGATAAACCTCTCGTCACTACTTCGCTGAATGAGTTGGTAGGCTATTGACAGCATGCTACCACATACATATGGCCACGCTCCCATTTCTTCATTTTGATGGTCATTAATGACCGCACGTGCATCACGTAAAGTCTGCTTCACGCCTCCACCATTTTAATATGCAGCTGGCGCCCCGATCTTAGTTTAAACCACATTTATTTGAAAAACTTTGTCAAATACAATTACCAACATATGATTTGGGGGATTCAGTCGAAAGCATAAGCTTATTAGCACTGTCTCCTCAACTGTAGAAAGAAAGAAAATATAACATCAAGGATCTCGATGCCGGTACCAATGGTTTAACAGAAAATATGCATACACTTACAAACAAAGCCTAGCAATGAATAATAACTATTTAAATGCAATTCAAATGGTTTTGAGTTGAGTCAATTAAGTAAATCTCTTAATCATCTTAATATAACGTTGCAAAACTAAAAATATTTTTGTGTTGTTTTCTACAGTTTACATAGGGTAGGGTTGCCAAATAATAATCTTTCAATCGTAAGAGCGAAAGGGAGTGCATATAGGATTTGATCTTTAAGATTTGAATATTTGGAACAGTCGAGAAGAAAGTGTTTTGAATTCTCAATTTCACCGCAGGAATAATACTTATTATTAGATACATGATTCGTATATAAATCGTAATTTAAGTTACTATAATTTGTTCTTAGCATAGCATGCATGATTTGAGTCATTCTATCACCAGCATATTAGTAACATGGAATGGTTTCTTTATTGCGGTTCAAGTAGGCTTTAAAATTATGTATTGAAGGGTTGTTTCTCGCATCAACGGATAACAAGTTCAATATTCGAATCGTTGAAGGTAGAAATGAATTGTACTGCAAGGTCGTTCTACACACTGGGAGTTTGAAGATCATTTGAATATCGAATGGAGTAGGTCTCATGATCTGTAAATTACGGTCGAATCAAGTCTTGAAGATATGAGGGAGCTAGTCCGTGGTAAATTTTAAATAACTGAATCAGTTTATGCTTATAACGGCGAGAGTTTAGGCTTTCTCAGCTAGTTTCATGGCACAATTGTGAAGGAGATGCACTTTTGATCTCACCCGTTGTTATAATCATCGCCTTCGAGTTCTTTTTTTTTTCATTGTGCAATTGTCCCAAATGTGATCAGCGTAGTCAAAAATTGGAAGAATATAATATTTGTACTTTTTTCCAAGGATAATCGATCTTGTTTGAATTTTAGACATTTTAAACAATTTAATTTCTCCCAGGCTTTGTCGGAAATGTATTTAATATGTGCGTGCCAAGTGGCATCACTGGAGAATATAATGCCTAGATGTTCGTGCTGAAAAACCTCTTATAGGTTTGTTTCGGCCATGCATAAAATAGGATGGTGGTTCAGGTTCCGTTTTCGTGTTAAAAGGATTGACTCAATCTTGTCTGGATTAAATGTACCTAACCAACGTCTGGACCATTCAAATATCTTTTCAATATCAGTATTTAAGATTTCACCAGCTGCGATCTGGTTATCAGCTATTATATATAATGCTGTATCGTCAGCAAATAGCATGATTGATGATTCTGTATTCTCCACAATATATTTGATGAAGATTACAAATAATAGTGGTTCCAAAATGGACCCCCGGAGGACTCCAGCATTAATGCATCGAGCATCTGAGTATTTAGAATTTATAACTCTTTGTCTTCTTCACAGTAAATAACTTCAAATCATAATAACAGATTTCCACGAATACCGACACTTTTTAGTTTCGAGAGCAAGCCTTTGTGCCAGACTCTGTCGAAAGCCAAGCTAATATCGAACAAAACAGTTCTAATCTCCTTTCCTTGTTCTAGCGCAGAACTGTTAACTGATGTGTTGTTGAATCACCCGGTGAAAAACCAGACTGATTTTGTGAAATTATATCGTGTTGCACAATATAATTGTTTCATATACACACGTCTCAAAAACTTTAGATAAAGTACATAGTAAAGATATAGGACGATAATTTGACGAAACGGTTTAGAACCTTTTCTATGCGTAGGCACTACGTTTGCTAGTTTCCAGTGATCTGGAGATACTGAAGTTTACAGGGAGATTTTGAATAAGCGGCAAATTGGATATTTAATTGACTGTGCAATTTTTTGCATCAAGTTAGGGTGTAGTAAATCATGGCCACATGCTTTCGATGGATTTAAATCTACTAAGACAGTATAAACATCATCCTCGGTTGTTTTGATCTCGTCAAGCTATGTTAAATCTTATAGAGCTAACTTGTGAATTTGTGGTAAATGTTCAGTCTGTATAGATGACTACTCACAAAAGAAATCGTTGAAAACTGTTGCCTTTTCTTCGTCCTCACTTATAACCTTATCATTCACAATAAAAAATTCACCTGATTTCTTTTTTGACTTTCCTTGAATTTCTCTAATTAGTTTCCGACAGTCTTTTGGGTTTTCATGTGAATACCCGATTCTTTTCATCAGAGTGTTGTAATTATTACATTTAGACTTCCTAATCTCGTTAATAATCTTGGTTTGCATATTATCTGCATAAGAATTTTATTGGGTTTTGAGTCTTGGATTGCATATTATCTGCATAGGAATTTTATTGGGTTTTGAGTCTTGGCTTGCATATTATCTGCATAGGAATTTTATTGGATTTTGAGTCTTGGCTTGCATATTATCTGCACAGGAATATTGTTGGGTTTGAGTCTTGGTTTGCATATTATCTGCATAGGAATATTGTTGGGTTTTGAGTCTTGGCTTGCATATTATCTGCATAGGAATATTATTGGGTTTTGAGCCCTGGCTTGCATATTATCTGCACAGAATATTGTTGGGTTTTGAGTCTTGGATTGCATATTATCTGCATAGGAATATTGTTGGGTTTTGAGTCTTGGCTTGCATATTATCTGCACAGGAATATTGTTGGGTTTTGAGTCTTGGTTTCCATATTATCTGCATAGGAATTTTGTTAGGTTTTGAATTTTGGCTTGCATATTATCTGCATAGGAATATTGTTGGGTTTTGAGTCTTGGCTTGCATATTATCTGCACAGGAATATTGTTGGGTTTGAGTCTTGGTTTGCATATTATCTGCATAGGAATATTGTTGGGTTTTGAGTCTTGGCTTGCATATTATCTGCATAGGAATATCATTGGGTTTTGAGCCCTGGCTTGCATATTATCTGCACAGAATATTGTTGGGTTTTGAGTCTTGGATTGCATATTATCTGCATAGGAATATTGTTGGGTTTTGAGTCTTGGATTGCATATTATCTGCATAGGAATACTGTTGGGTTTTGAGTCTTGGCTTGCATATTATCTGCACAGGAATATTGTTGGGTTTTGAGTCTTGGTTTCCATATTATCTGCATAGGAATATTGTTGGGTTTTGAGTCTTGGCTTGCATGTTATGTGCATAGGAATCCTTTTAGGTTTGAGTACATATATTATCATGTTATTTGCACGCGAAGCATCTTAGGTTCTGAGTATTATCTTTTATCTCATAGGAATCATGCTAGACTTTAAGTACTGTCTTACATGTTATCCATATTGGAATCCTGTTCGCGGGTTCGAACCCCGGCCAAGTCATAACAAAGACTTATAAAAATGATACTAACAGCTGCCTCGCTAGGCACTCAGTATTAAGAGGTTAGTATTAGGACTGGTCGGCCTGGTGTCAGAATAATGTGACTGGGTGGGACATCATGCTACATGTTTGTGGCATGATGCCCCAGTGCTAGACATCACTGTAAAGTATCACACTGCAGACATCGTAGCGATATGACTGAAATTATTTAAAAACTACGTTAAAAATCCAAATCATAGTAGAAATGCTGTTAGACCTGGAATCGTGAAACTTGGTGAAGGGATGCATTCTGATGAGTACCACACCTTCATCACAAATATAGGTTAATTTGACCTATATTCTTGCTATAGTGACTTTGATTAAATTTTGTAGTTTATGCTTATTTCTCAAGCTCTGTTCATGATAAAATCATCAAACCATATGACTGTATCTCTATCAGTTTCACATCCTACCAGACAGGAAGGTCACTGTGATATATATTCCCTATTTAATCGAATAGGAAACAAAATTTCTCTTGCCCAGGCCTTTTCCTCTAGCCGTTGACTTGTGTCCTGAACCACCAGCAGACAATTATCCGGTAGGAGCCCGACTCTTTTTTTTCAAACCGCGTTGGAACGATCTCTTTCCGCCAAGCGCGAGGGCGATCGAAATTGTCAGAAAGTGGCTTAGATTCTCATTTCGCCAACCTCTCAATTCCTGACGGAAGTACCGTCGGAGTTGGTAAAGAAAACGCTTTATCAACAAAAGACCCCAAGGCTCATCGAGAAGCGGCCGCTGAAGATTTTCAGCATCCACAATATCCGGAGTTTTCTCTTAAGCCTTTTTCGGTCAGGACGGCCAATGACTTTCAAGATGGAGACGGCAAGATCAGTTCGCATTTCCATCCGTCCGAACGAATTTACAATCTGTCCGGATCTGAGAGACGCCCATTTTTACGTTCCGGTCCATCGGTCTTTATGTAAATTCATGCGGTTTACTTACCGAAGAAATTGTTATCAGTTTCGCGCTCTCTCCGTTCTTGAATACAAGTCCATGGGCCTTTACGAAACTACCCCACTGTGTTGTATCCCTGTTTCGTACGACTTGATCTACTTCCACGGTGACGTATTTGGGCATCCTCTAGAAACACATGATCAGTTCTATTCTAGAAAAAGGAAAGAATGATCTTTCCCTTTTGCATGATCTGTGTTTTGTTATCAATTGGGAAGTCCGATCTTTGTCCATCCCATCAGTTCGTCCACCTTTGTATGTATTTTCTCACTCACCTCAATTTGGTACGTGTTCCCCACCTGTGGTTCAGGAGCCCATCTGTTACCAAACTTCGACACCGTCAACGACCAATGTGGTCTGGAGGGCACAGATTTCCACATCAATCTCTTAGAGATGAAAGGTGTCAGAAAAGTCTTTCATTTTTGGAGCGGTCGTCTTCAGAACAAGATCGTGATCAATATGTCAGGCAACTAGGTGGTAGTGACGTACCTCTTCAAACATGACTGTACCAAATCACCACAGCTTTGCAGTCTGGTCTGGGCATTCTGCCGTTGGTGTGCATAATGCAACATTGACATCTAAATATTCCGGGAGACTCAATGTCTTGGTCAATCAACTGTCACGGACGAGACATATTCTTCATATATAATGATCTCTCCATCCGTCGGTCTCTCATCATATTTGCCAGCAATGATGATCTATGTTTCTACAACCAGGTAGAATCAGGAACTGTCCGCCTTCATTTCCGCAGTACTGGATCCTGAGGCTTGGTCCGTTGACGCTCTTTCTCTCAGTTGATTGAGTTTGAGGGCCTTTGCCTATTCCCCTCCCCAACAATCTTATTTCCAAGGATTATATAAAAATTGAGGGTCCTGAAGTGCAAAATTATTTGAATACCCCTCTCCGCTGGGACAAATCCTGGATCAATATTTTTTTTCTAGTGATTCATCTACCTAGTAAGATCCCGGCCGTATCTTCTCCAACAGCCTCGGAACCACGTGTTCTAATCTTGTCTGGACCGTCTTCTCCTTCATGCTCAGCTCTTCTTCAGAGCGCCTTGCAACAGAAACAATTCAAGCCTTCGATCGTGGAAATATCTGCACGAGCTAGAAGGCCATCCCCTGTGAAAGGCTTACGAAGGGAAGTGACGCGTTTTCAGGGACTGGCGCAAAGTCAAAACTGTAGTCCGTTTTGAGTCCCTATGTCCATAAGAAGCTGACCCTTTTCTTTGCCTGTTCGAAAATAAGTTGGCTCCAATGATATCGAATACATTCCGTAATCACGGCAGGGAGGATTTTGGTTATAATAAAGACACGTCTGACTTGATGTCCAGCTTTGACATCATAGTCGTAAATCATTGGAATTGTTTTCCAAAGCGGAATCTTTCCTGATTTGGCGGAATTAGAATAAAATTTAAGCCTTTAGCCAGGACCTCGCTAAAGCTCCTTTAACACAAAACCAGTTTCCTGATAGCAGTAGCTTCGGCATGTAGTGTCAGTGAATTAGATGCCCTCTTTGTTGACCCAGGCTACATTTAATTTCTATCAGATGACTCGGCGATCCTTGCGACGCAACCCGGATGTAGTCAGGAATCGGTTGCCGTCAGTGGACAATAAAAAATTCATCATACTACCTCTCTACTGTATTGATACAACCAAAATGCTTTCAAACATTGCCCGGTACACGTGCTAATACTTTATCTGAAGCCGACTGAACCAGTTTATAGAACTTAGTGACGCATCTTTCTCTCAGTTAAGCCTGGGAAAAAGGACATAACCCCTTACGCCCTTTCATCGTGGTTGAAGTGGGTAATACGCATGCCATACTCTGCCATATCACCAGAACAAAGTCGCCTATGAAGATCTCTACTCATGAGAACCTGCGAGCCTCGCCTTGACGTTCACATCTCTATCAAAGATCTCATCAAGGCTAACAATTGGCATGCACAGTCAACCTTCTCGAGCTCAATCTACGAAACTTAGCTCCACTGCAACAAACTCTCAGTCTTGTTGACACAAGACTCAGTCGGATAAGCGGCTGCCAGACCCAGCTGACATCAGCACACCGCCGGACAGGCACCCTGAGCAGCTTTCTCTGGATTCGCCCAGAAATTTTATATGGTAAAAAGATTTCATTATTTCTTGTTCACAGACTCAACCATGTCACATTCGCTTGTGCTGCTCGCAAGTTAGGAGATTGGGTTAACCGTCATAAGGGGAATCCGATATTTTTCCCTAAGAGGTTAACCAACGCATAAATAGGATGCTCAACATTCCCTCCACGTATTACCTATTCTCCTAACGTTAATGTGATTGAGTTGGGTATTCGAAGGAGAAACTAAATATTTTTATTAAAATGTGTCTCCTGGAATACTTACCTGATCACGTTACTTTAATATCCTCCAATCCTCCGCGCAATGCGAGCATCCCGTTACACGATGTTCCGCTCAGCTTCAAACTAGTGCCATATGAAGGAGGCAAAAAGGAGGTAATGAGCAAGAGTTATTGCCTTTTCTGTATAATATTGACTGAAAGGACGAATAGGGCTTATATATCCACACATTAATGTGATTAGGTAATTATCTAGGAGTACATAATTTACTGAAAAAAAAAATTGCTTTTGTACAAACAGTTTACATCAAAATACTTCTGTCTTACAAGGTGGAAATTGGCACCTGATAAGCATTTTCCATTGTCAGTGGACACTGACATGGTATGGATATACATTCCGATCAATGTTCACCCTTTAAGAGTTATAGACCATTCTTAATGAAATCCTCATGAATATTAATGTTTCGCGAAAACGAGGCTAAGCTAGGCAGATCGAGAAAAAATATGGCGTCCTACTGTACATCGAGTAACGATCTGAGCTGTTTGCCAGATATTTCTTTTGCATTCGTTGAGAATTTCATCACGGGTATCTCCAGCAGTTCAGGGAAGGAACAGATGACAAAAGGATTCAAGTATTACAGTGAGGGATATGTCCATTCTCTTAAACGTAAGTTGATTTACGTCCTATCTTGAGTGTCCTTTTTCTCTACAGCACACAAAATGCAAGTTAACGATACAGAAAAGAAACTATTTAAAGCATGAATTTTGTTTCTGATTAGGTATGGTTTAAATGTACAGCTATGATCAATCAATACTGTGGTCAAAACACGCGGTCAGAAGAAAACATTTACAAAATGTGCAT
>JAECUM010000820.1:0-14568 GCA_016617855.1 Megalonaias nervosa | reverse complement strand
ATATATATATATATATATATATATATATATATATATATATATATATATCGCAAATACATTAAACCACAATTACAATACATTTGTATGTTCTGTACACGGTGGCGTGCACTGTACATTTCCGTGGACGAAGTGTACTGTATATTACCGTGGACGTCAAGGGCCGAACGACAGTTAGTTGCCTCTTAGTTAATATTTTTTATTATTTTTTCCAATGTCATAAAGTGTCCATCATTAAATATTTGATTGTTTTAAATTTTGGTTAACATTAAAAATGAAATTAATATGAATATACTAGTTTAAGAACTGTTTGATTGTACTTACTGTTGCGAGCTCATTCATTGTCACGATGTAATTAATAAGTTCTTACCCGCATGACGTAACAGTATGCAAAGGTTAAAGACGTAATTCCATATATTCATACACCTTAAGCTTAAGATTAGTATAGTATTCATCATTAACTCATTTCTTTCAAGCCGTTTCTTTTTTTCAGTCTTAGGTAGCAATTAAAAAGGCATATTTCAATTTAGTCGGGGTATATTATGAAGACAATTTACAGTTTGTACTCTGGTATATTTTGATCTCGTCCAAAGTTCATGCCGCTCTCAAGTCCGCCCTGTTGTACTCGGTCTCGCCCACAATAACCAACGGCAGAGACGCTCTATTATATTAACATCGCACACCGTCTAGTCAGGTTCACCTGGCTCGCTTCAACTTTCATTACTATCTAACGGATAGGCAAACCATGACCTGGCAGAATGTATACAGACAAACAGGCAGGCCTAGTACGTCCGATATGTATTTATGTAACCGTTGTTCTGCTTGGATGCAAGCTAACAACAAAAAAAAAGGACTTCATTGATGGCGTCACAATGTTTACCAATAAGTCATACTCTGATCATTCATTAGCGAGGGGAAAGCCATGCAACATGCAACAACATAGTAACAGTGTTTGAAGTGATATCAATTTATAAGGAGATAAATATAACTTTATTCGATGTTCAATAGAATGAGAATGAACTCCTTTCAAAAATGTTGCCCCATTTTTGTAAAGGGTACTCAGTGGGAGTAAATCTTGCTGGAAGAAATTTGCAAAGAACTCCTAAAAGACCAATATGGCGGTATGGCCACAATAGTCTCGCTCCTCTGCGAGAACGAGATATGTATGTGTTAAGGTCCTAAGTTGACACCTGCCGAAGAATTGACAAGTTAATATTATAGGACGGTAGCTAATAAAACGTATGTGTCCCATTTGGTTGGTCAGCGATGTGATTGTAACTGTAAAAACATTCCCATACCTGATAGTTTTTAAATTTCCCCCTGATCTGCAATTATTGGCTGATAGCTTCGCATTATCGTAGTGCATGCCTAATAGAAGTATAAAATTTGTTTTCTTTTTACTTTCTTGTAAGATGGCGGTTGGTAGGTACCAGTCTCACGAGTACCGGAAGTGTGACACAATTTTCCTCGAATCTAGGGATCTGATGCATTAAAAAAAAAAAAAAAAAAAAATACAACAAAAAAAAGTTAAAGGAACAAAAGGCACTCCACATTGGGTTTTTTAGGGGGAGGGGGATAATGCTACAATTTGATTTATACCTTACAATGGAGCGCTATTGTCAAAGACAAAAAGATAACTGTAGTTAAAATCTACTACTTAAGTGAGTTATGTTTTCATGAAGTTTGGGTAATGATTAAGTTATTATGCCTTCATTATGTAAATTATATTGGTATGTTTATGCTAACCGTATTTTGTGTACCATGACAGATAAAACGAGATTCTCGCGGTAATTAGTTTACCAAATGAGCTTTTCCATTGCCTTATGTGGATATTCTAGGATATGTTATTCAATGCATACCATATTTTCAGTACGGTCTGTTTACGTTTCTAAATAAGGCAGTTATGTCCTTATATGGCACACGAAAAAACGAGGCTGAAAACGGAAGTAGTTATCAGCTGAACTAATACTGCGAATGATACTAAAGAAAATATACGATAAAGAAGGTAAACGATATTTTACACGTATTTCTAGAATGATATGCAGCAATTCTGGTATTAAATAAGAGGAATATTAATTTATTTCAGTATATGCAAGGAACATAATTCAGAATTTTGATAGTAGGCTGAAAAAGCGCAGGTGTAAATCACACCCGTCTGCTCCGTTAATAAATATAGGCTGATGTTAGTACCCTATCCACGAAGTTGGGGTTTTAATATTATTACGGGTGGGAGGAGGAGGAGGTTATGCGGTGTTGTGACTTTTTCACAACGATTAAAATACAGTTGGTAATGAAAACAAAGAATATCAATTTACAACATTAAGGCAAAGAGAAGAAAAATTTATATCAGTCAGAGAGAAAATTGAAATAAGAATTTAGTTTTCACTAGCCTAGCCTTGTCATCATGTACATTACAACGCGATAACCTTGATAATGCCAACACTTTCTCAAGGAATGAACGCATTCCCTTGATGGAAATAAACCGTAGTGGGAGCGTAGTTTTTCCATTGTTTCCCTATGGGTGATATATACAAATTATCAATTTTGATAGTCTGGGAAGGCCGAGCTACGTGACGTGACGGAAGTATTCTGAATAGCGTCTCGTGCACGTTTTTCACCCTTACAAAGGAAGTGTTTCTGGGTATATTAATTGCTTCGATGACTTATGAATACTGATTTAAAGTCATTAATTTATATAAGAAATTTTATTATTTGAAAACTAGAAAGGGACTGGTGAAATATATTTCTTTCTTTTTTCATTCATATTTTTTCAAGTATAAAGAATATATGTTTATATTTTCATATGTGAAAATACAAGATTTCCCTTCATGCCATACGACACTTGATAGTGTGTTTTGGAAGAAGTAATATTTGCAGCAAGAAAACGAACATTTATGAGCTAGAGTAGTAAATGGAAACTGTATTACCTTTCAGGTATGGAAATTCATTTTCGCTGAAGATATTTGACTAGCAACCGTTAGTTTCTGTACAAAAGTTATGTCCCTTGAACTATCTTGTAACATTCTGAATATCCTTAGCATTCTTTATCAAATCAAGAAAGCAAGATCGAATGTAGTTCATCGCCATTGAGAACTATATTCTGAACGTCTTTCCTTCGCATGGAGCAATATGACGGAAAAAGGAGACGAAGTAACAATCGAACCGTTGTCGGCCTTTGCTGTCGTAACATGTGTTGCACTCCCTAGAGGCGAATCACCAAACACATCCTACAACCAAATATACTACAACTACTTCTGAGGATACTTCATGACATTGATGATCCGATCTTATCCTGTTGGTAATCTTATAATCCCGGTCCGTTGTTTCTCTCAATCGGACACGCTTTGTGGTCAGACAGAATAAATTAGCATATGAAATTTTAGAAATGTAACATATTGCAACATATTATGTTATTCCAAACCTGCTGATTTGTTTTTATGAGCGTCATATGAATACATTGGAAACTGAAGTGAATTTATGACAGGTAGCAGGGGGTGCTGAAGATTGACTTCAGTCTTCTAAACTTCAGTTCAGGAGAAACTCTGATATATAATAATAAAAGAAAAATTTCTCTTCGTGCGTAAGTACTGGATACATTTCATGTTGTGGTACAAAATGCGGTACATTTTAACTCTTGGCTTCGAGACATCGCGTTTTTTTGTACCTCACAATAAAATATATCTGGTATTAACGCAGGAAAAGAAAATACATTCTCTATTTTGTCAACCTTGATTTCTTTGGTTGTTTTTTCTCTCATTTTTCCGTTTCTTTTCTTCTCAGATTTGTATCGTCCGCTTAAGTACTCTACGGAGTAATATAAAATAAGCCGGAAATAAAACCCGGATTTGAGTCTTCTTTTAATATACCACTATACAGGTGATACACGTTACCATGAGAACTCCATTATTTCGAGGAAACAATACGGGTTTTTATTTGTTGTTGTTGTTGTTGTGGGGCTTAACGCCATTTTTCAGCACACGATAGGCTATACATGGCGGCCAGTATTAATGGTGGAGGAAGAAACCGGGAAATCCGCGGAAAGAACCACCGACCCACGAGAAGCTACTGGCAAGCTTTCTCACATATCCACATTTGCCGAATCTTAAACTCGAACCAACGCAGACAGAGGTGAGATGGCAGTGATCCGTAACGGACAGCACTTTAGACCACTCGGCAGTAGTATATGGGGTTACCGTAGCGTCAATGGGAATTAGCATTACAGACCCCCCCTGGGCCAGTATAGCGTCAAGAAATAAAATCTCACCCTGGGCCTGTATAGCGTCAATGGAAAATTGGGTAGAGGGACTAGAACACCCTGGGCCTGTATAGCGTCAATGGAAATTTTGTAGAGCGACTACTAGTAGACTGTGGGTTTGTAGAGCGATAAGCGACAGGTGGCATGACGTCACACTGGTAACAATGTAGCAAAAAGAGAAGTACTGTGACGTCAGGCTACCTGAGAGAGGGCTATAGACAAACACGAATCAAGAGCGTTCGTGTTTTTTAGTAGAGGAAGGGTTTTATATATATTCGTTTAGGGGGGAGACCAAATGAAAATTAAGATCTTTTCGAGGCATTGGAAGTGGCCCTGAAAAGGGCCGTTGTTTGTTATGTGATGTTAACACTATTCCGTTAACATACAGGACATCGCATAGGTCTTCTTTTCTTCCTCAAATTTCTCAAAGTTTGTCTTAAACTGTGTCTCACTTCTGGTCCGTAGATGAGAGTCCGCTTAAGACAGCCTTGTCTTTCCACATAACATCTTCTTTTCCAAGGAGTGGCACCGGTGATCCGGATGACAGTCCATTTTGTTTTCACATACATGGGTAAGTCTGTACGGAACAGCATTGAGGATACCAAAGTAGAGGATTCTACGTCTATCAACATCTTCTCTGTGACGAGAACAGGTGAAGGAATGAAGTGAACCGCGTTTATTTATAGTGGAAGACCGGATCGAAACGGATTGAAAGGGTTCACCAATCCCACACGCGTTACAAAATTCAGTCACTTCGCGGAGTCTGTCTTCCAATCCGAAGAGAGCTACCTGTGACGTCACATTTCCTATATAGGCACACTAGCGTCTGTGCGCAGTGAATCGATGCGGTATTGTTTTGTGAAACATGACGGAACCTAAGAAGACAGTGAATTGGGGTGCACCGGCTGTGGAGACGAGAAGTAATGGTACAGCAGCAGCTACCAAAGTGAACACAGTGCTACTTCCCGAAGAGGTTGATTTCAACTGGGATTTAGTAGATTTTTATCTTCTTCCCAAGAATTTGTTCCGGTACCAGTACCTTCGCCACTTTCTCCTTCATTACCACGTGTCGACGATTTTAAACAAAGACAGAGAGAAGAATTGGAGAAAATTTTACAGCAGCAGAAAGAAGCAGAGCAAGTATTTCTTCTTGAACAGAAACAGCGAGAAGAAGAAGAAGAAGAGGCAAGAAGGAAACGACAGGAAGAAGAAGAAGCAGTAGAGAAGAAACAAAGTCTAGGAGAGAAGGAGAACAGCGAAAGTCAAACGGTCACGGTACTCTTGGACATTTTGGCCGAGTTAAGAAGTCTGAAACAAATGTATCAGACTTCTTTATTACGACCCAAGAGAAAAAGACCTTCCCGAGCCAAACAACCTAACCCTGTGACTACACCAGAGATACCACCCCTAGTGATATCTACTAGATCATTGACAGGAGCAAGTCCACAAGTAGGCCTTGGCCGTGGCAAAGGCTTAAGACAGTTAAAGCGAATTGATTCTCGTTCCTGAGTTTGTTCTAAGGAAAAAAACAAACACTCAACAGTCCTTTTCAGGGCTACCCAATACTCTCGAAAAGAGTGACTATTCATTTTGCCAAAATCAATTAAAACTCAAAATCCCTTCTTTAACCCTATGATGTACGTGTTGTGAGTGTATGAGTGTAGGTCCTTATTATTTCTAAATAATGAAAACCAAGAGACACTTACGTTTTTTTCAGTTTGGTCTATTCTGTTACAAATTTTTTACAATTCAATATCACAACATAACACAACACAACACTTTTAAAAAGTTCATAGATTTCTTCTTTGTCTTTTTTCTTTCACTCTCTCTGTTTTTTCAATTTCTTCACTTTTACACTTTTTTCCTCTTCTTCGTCTTCTTCTTCCTCACATTTTTCTCGTCTTCTTTTCTTTTCTGTCTTCTCTTTCTGAACGTGTCGGGGTTCTTCTTTTGTCGAGGTCACCTCTGTTTCTTCTTCCTCCTCCTTCTCCTGCTCCTGTTGTTTCTTAGGGCACTCTGAAGACCAATGTCCTTTCTCTTGACAATGATAACAGGTATCTTGACTTTTGTTTCTTTTGACACTGGTCTTGCTTCTTTGACGGTCTGGACATTCTGTAGCCCAATGCCCTTTCTTTTGACAGATATAGCAAGTATCTTGACTTTTATCTCGAAAGGAAGGAGAGTAGTCCGTCGGCTTGTCTGAAGAAAACTTTCTTATCACACCTCGCAATGCTCTAATCAGAAGTTCGATCTGTGTGGGTTCTTCCATTGTGCTGGTCGGCTTGAGAGCGAAATGAATACTGAGAGGGGAGTCACTAGCCCTTTATATATGCCCTGGTCTGACATAGATATATAGGGATTCATGGTGTTTCACAGGTAGTCATTTGACTTTTTGCCGTCAAGATGAAACGATCGCATCATTTCGAAAAGAAAGAAGAAGAAGAAAGCAAGAGGCAGAAACGTGATTTATCGCCTCGCACAGTAGCTGAAGTCTTGGCACAAATTCATGCCAGCGATTTTGAAGATGAGATGAGTGAACCAGAATCGAAGCCTAAAGAGTCTACACCAAATCAAAGTCCATTACCATCCGTAAACCCTGAAAAGTACTACCACATTCGGGAGACGGACAAACGCTCTTCCAGAAAATTTAGAACCACGGCCTACACGTACGCAGTGAAATTTAAAGATTTCAAGTCTGACGTACCCTTGGAAAAAGCAGAAGGGTTCATCACCGATGTGTGGGATTCTTTGTTAACCACACTAAAACGGCAATGTCGAGCCAAAGAAGACGATCGCTTGAGACTTTCTATTCATCACGACAATTTGAAGTCTCCCGTTTGGATCGAGTTTAGCAGTCCAACAGAATTGACACCTTCCAAAATCATGGACAAGATTCAACACGTACAACAATCCAACGACAAATTTCACATCACGGACGGAAAAGCGACACTGTACATGACCCACGTGTCTCTTCCCCAAGGGACAGGTAAAAAAAAGTTGATGTTGGTAGACAACTTGCGTAACCTCAAGCGTAGTCTCGTCCAAATTAACAATCCAAAAGACAAGATGTGTTTAGCCCGTGCCATCGTGGTGGGACAAACGTATGCCGACAAGAACGATACGGTAGAATGGAAAAGAGCCTGGAAAACTATTCAACAATCGGACCGAGCCAAACAACGAAAAGAAGCAGAACTCCTGTTACAGCAAGCGGGGTTAGCTAAAGACACACCCTGTGGCATTCCTGAAATGCAAAAGTTGCAAGACGTCTTGGCTCCACGTTACACCTTGAAAGTTCACCCTCAAGAAGTGCGCGGACCTCTGTTGTTTCGAGGTCAAGATTTTAAAGACGGAAAATACATTCACGTCTATCATCACGATGAACATTTTGATGCCATTACCAGTATCACTGCATTCCTGTCATACAGTTATTACTGTGAGAAATGTGACTATGGCTATAACAATCGAGAGCAACACAAGCATTGTGGATCGAAATGCTCAGGATGTTTAGCTTCTACACCCTGTCTGGACGAAGGACAAGAACGAGTGCATTGCTCTGCTTGTCAGCGCACGTTTGTCAGTCCTGCCTGTTACCAACAACACCTAAAGACGCAAGGTTCACAGCAGAAATGTGCTTGTCAGCTCTTGAGATTGTGCCCTACTTGTGGACAAGGCATACGTACCAACAGTGCCAAGGCGCACGTCTGTTCAGGAAAGAAGCGATGTCACATTTGTCGCCAAACCGTGGACTTGGAACACCAATGCTACATTCAAAAATACCATTCCAAACATGAAGAAGAAGAAGATAATGACCAGAAGAAGAAAGGGAATTTCATCTTTTTCGATTTCGAATGCATGCAAGAGACTGGCATTCACATTCCTAATTTCTGCGTGGCTCACCGAGCGTGCGAGAAGTGCATCCAAGAGCCTATCTTGACTCATTGCCCTTACTGCAGCAAGATTCCTGGAGGACGTGAAAAAATCTTTCGGGGATCGAACACACTGGCCGATTTTGCCCAATGGATCTTAAACCCTATCGACGAGACGTGGAGCCAAGAAGATATCGAACGTTACGGAGATTGTCATCGCCATGCCACGGTGATGGCTCACAATTTCTCGGGATACGATGGACAATTTCTGTTGAGATACTATACGGAACAAAGTACCGAACGTCCGAAAGTAACTTTGAACGGAGCCAAAATCATTTCCATGCAAGTGGGACAAGTACAGTTTAAAGATTCAATGAGTTACTTGGCTATGCCTTTGAGCCGCATGCCTAAAACGTTTGGCATGACAGAAATGGCCAAAGGCTATTTTCCACACTTTTTCAATACCGAAGCCAATCAACACGCCGTTCTACCCCATTTGCCTGAGGCTCACTACTACGACCCCGACAACATGCGTACCGAACAACGAGAAGCTTTCTACGCATGGTACCAGACTCACGCTTCGGACCCTTTTGACTTTCAAGAAGAAATGTTAAAATATTGTCGTTCCGACGTAGACATTTTACGTCGCTGCTGTGGAAAATTTCGAGAACTGTTCATGGAACACGGAGGGATCGATCCTTTGAAAGAAGCTTGCACCATTGCCAAAGCGTGTTCCTTAGTGTATCGTCAACGATTCATGCCCGAAAACACCCTAGCTGTCATCAGTCCTCAAACGACCAATTTTGTCAAACGTCAATACTCGGTCAAAGCCCTACGCTGGTTACATTACTTGTGTGAGAAGGAAGACAAATGGATCCAACATGCTCGCAACGGAGGAGGCGAAAAGACCATCGGAAGGTATTCAGTAGACGGCTGGGACTTAGAAAACCCCAAGATCGTGTACGAGTTTAACGGGTGCTTATTTCACGGATGTCCCATCTGCTACCCTCAACGTGACACTAAAAACCAGTTTTACAACGGACCATGGAAGACTTGTACCAGGCCACTTGTCAGCGACGCTTGAAGTTAGAAGAGCAAGGATACCAAGTAGTGGAAATGTGGGAACACGAGTACGATCAGCGATTGAAAACCGATCCCGAGTTTAAGCGCATCGTGGAAAGTTACAAGCTGGTGGACCCTCTGAACCCGCGGGACAGTTTGTACGGAGGACGGACGAATGCCACCTGTTTGCTGTACCAAGTCGACGAGGAGAAAGGAGAAGAAATCAAATACTTGGACGTGTGTTCTCTGTATCCGTACGTGTGCAAATATTGTCACTTTCCCGCAGGGCACCCACAATTGCTGACGGAACACATCGACGTGGACAATATTCGACAATACGAAGGATTGATCAAGTGTAAAGTCTTGCCTCCCACGAACTTGTACCATCCCGTTTTACCACATCATTGCCAAGGAAAACTGATGTTTCCCTTGTGTCGTACTTGTGCTGAAACGTGCAACCAAGACCACCCTTGTCAGCACACTCAGGAAGAACGAGCCTTGACGGGAACGTGGGTCAGTGTGGAATTGTTTAAAGCTCTGGACTTGGGATACCGATTGTTAGAAGTGTACGAAATTTACCACTTTCCCAAGACAGAAAAATACCACAAGGGCGACGATTCTCAAAAGGCATTTTTGCAGACTACGTGAATGCCTTTTTGAAACTGAAACAAGAAGCTAGCGGATATCCTTCCTGGTGTCACACTCCCGACGACCAAACAAAGTTCAAAGAGAAATACTGGAAGCAGGAAGGCATCACTTTAGACCACATCGAGAAAAACGAAGGAAGGCGATCGTTTGCCAAAGTGATGTTGAATTGTTTGTGGGGCAAAATGGCACAACGACCGTGTTTACCCAAGACGGAGTATTTGACAGAACCTTTCCGATACTTGCAGATGATTCACGACAAAACCAAATACATGAAACACGTGGACGTTGTTCGTGAGGACTTGCTCTTAGTCAATTACGAAGAAGAACTGGACTTTGTAGAAGCCGACGAATTTGGAAATGTCATCATTGCGGCTTACGTGACAGCCCATGCTCGCTTAAAACTGTACGAAGCTTTAGAACTGTTAGGAGATCGTGTGCTGTATTTTGACACGGACAGTTGCATCTACATTGATCGCCTGGGTCAACCTCACCCTGTCATCGAAGGAGACCGTTTAGGAGCCTGGACGGACGAGCATCCCGACCACAAGATTCTAAGTTTTGCAAGTGGCGGTCCCAAAAATTACGGCTACGAATACCGGAACAATCAAGGAGATGTGCACACGGAGTGTAAAGTGAAAGGATTGACTCTTAATTATCGCACCAGTCGAGTGGTGAACTTTAGCATATTGAAAGAAGCCTTGCAGTCTGGACAGGATCGAAACTTTAAAGTGACCACCCACGAACCGCACAAGATTGTACGTTTACCCACACACCAAATCGTCAGTCGACCCTTGGAAAAAGTTTATCAAATCGTGTACCAGAAGCGAGTTCGGCTTCCCAATCACTTCACTTTACCGTACGGTCATGCCGATATTGGTCAGCATATAAAAAGGGACAACGTTCAAGGTCGATAGTTCATTGTGACTACCATTGCTAAGCGAGAAAGATGAATCCATTCACACAGCAAGTATCCAGTAAGAGTAAACTCAAGTACGATGCTGTGCCTTGCGATGGTAGGGATGCCGTACGCTATGACCTTAGTGATTCAGTACCACATCATCATGGGAACTTTGCTATAACTACTACTCCTACTACCATGCCTACCATGGAAAGTGATGCTGTACGTGTCAAACCTGACGGATGTGAAAGCGATGCCACTCGTTATCGCACACCTTTTCACTTTACTGGTTTTCATGGTGGATGTCCACCTCCACAGGAAACCATGCGACTACCACCCTACGGATGTCATGTAAAACTGAGCAAACTCCTAAGGATTTCACCGTACCCTCATCGAAATGAACCTGTGAAAGACGAATATTCGTTCCCTGTGCGTTTGCCAGAATACTGTGATTTTGAAAGTCGATTGCAAACCTTCCAAGGAAAATGGCCAAAATATCTAGGAGGACCTACCCCCGAAGAATTAGCCAGAGCCGGATTTATCTACTTGGGCGAAGGAGATAAAGTCAAGTGCTTCAGTTGCGGTGTCTCACTTCACGAATGGGAGAAGAAAGATTGCGCTTACCTGGAACATGCTCGATGGTCTCCAGAGTGTCACTACCTGCCTTTAGTGGGACCTCGTCATTGAAGTGACCCTACCATGTTGTGTAAAAAGCTAGCTACGGAGTTAGGAGTCAAACGTTGGACAATCCCTAGACAAGTATTTAAACCCGATGTAAAAAATAATCTTCAAAGATTACCAAACGAATTGCAAGAGAAGATCTACAAGGACATTTGGCAGGGACTTGCCAGAGCCAAATCTCAATTAGTGACTGTAGAACATTTGTGTCGAGAAATTCATAAGAGGAAATTGACCAAAGTCAACAAACAAGTCCGATTTGTCTGGATCAAGGGTGCGTTCGTTCTACTATTTCGCTTTAGACCATTTACATTTAAAGATTTTATTGACATTCTTGACCGTTTCCTGGAATGGCAGTGGTCAGAAATTACCCACTACGTTCATTACTTTCGCTCTAGGAGAAGTGTTTGACTGACATGGTTATGGATACTTTACAAGAGAACATTCGTGCTTTGCCTGTGGAATTGAGAGAACGCATTTACCGTGAGTTCGTCAAAATACAAGTGAAACGAAAAGAATCATTGCATCCGTTACGTCACCGATGTTGGAACCACTGGTACCTAAATGCTATAAGAGGATTGATTCTGATGAAAGTGTTCCAGTGGTCAGACATTGATCAACTACTCGTGAGCAAGAAGGATTGTGTTGTTGATAGTGATTATTTTTACTACCAGGTACACTTACTGCATCGAATTCCAGAAGAAGAGTTAGAGGGTTACCAAAATCTTGTACACAATGTAAGCTTAGATAAAGAGGAAACTTCTGAACGACGTGTGATGTACAAGTTAGTGACTAAATATTTTAGATACGTCGACGGAATACGACCACTTCTGTGCAAAAAGTACACTTATAGCTGCCGAAAAAAGAGGGTATAAAAACGTTCTACCATGCCACGACCTTTATCATTCGTGATACAACAGATTCCGTGGAAGGAAATCAATGACAGTATTCAAACGGTGGAGGATTACCAACACCTATTACGAGAACTGTCTCCATTGAATTGGGGTCGACGTGTAGTGTGTGTCTTAGTGACTTGCTTTCTGGGATTTCGTTTACCAGCTGATTCTTTGTGGACTCTTTACGAACAGTACCTATTACTCCAAAACAAAATATGAAAGTGATCCCTTTAAATGTCCACGAGAGACTCATTCTGCTCAAAGCTTTGCGCTTTCATTTGGATACTTCTCAACCTCTACGGGAAAACAAGATTCGTCAACTTTTAGGTACTGAAGATGTGTACGACGACGTGTGTGTAGCTTGTGACTTACACCCTCACTGGACAGATGTACGTGACTGGAAAAGTTTGGGGTTTGAGGCTTGGGCTAAAGAAGTGGCACACTATGCCCAAGATTTGTCATCCTAAAACATTAAAACGTACCGTGAAAAAAGTCACTTTTAAACCTGTGTTAGTGTCAATACCAGAAGAACAGTCTGTCACCGAGGAAAACCACTCTCTTCAAGACAGGACTGTCATTGACATTCCTGAAAGACCATTTCGGGAGGACCCTTGTGTGACTGAACCAAGGAATGTACAGACTCTCAGAACATTACACACTACTCCTACGATTTCACCTCTTGATCACAAAAAATGTTGTACAGAGACTTGTTTATATTCCACTATGGTCGTTTTGTTGTGTTTTTTATTCCTGTACTTAACCATATGGCTTTTATGTATTTTTGTCTTTCGTGTTGTTCACTAATAAAGATGACAATAAACGTGTCCTGAAAAAGTATAAAAACTCTTGTCTTGTCTGTCTTCGTGTCACAAGTGACATTTTATTACACTACTACTACTATGGCTACCTCTACTGTCTCTGCTCCCTCTTCCTCCACTGTCAAAGTCATTGACGAACACGTAGATCGGACTAGTTGGGAGGCCTTGTATCTTCGCCATCCCTTTAACATGCTTATTGCTGGACCTAGCGGTTCAGGCAAAACCGAATTTGTCAAACGTTTGATCGAACATAAACATCATTTGATCGATCGTCCTCCTCAACGAATCGTGTGGTGCTATAAAGAGTGGCAATCGGCGTACAGCCTTCTGCGAGAAAGTCAAGGCGATTCCATCGTCTTTGTGGAAGGCATTCCTGTCGAAGACGACGGAATCGTGTCTGACCCTAGTCAAACTCATTTGGTTATTTTTGACGACATGTTAGGAGAAGACGAAGAAGAAATTAAACTCTGGTTTACGCGCAAAGGGCATCATCGTAATGCCAGTGTCATTTACATTACCCAAAATTTGTTTCAACAAAGTAAAGCCCATCGTACCATCAGTCTCAATGCTCATTACTTGGTGTTGTTTAAAAGCCCTAGAGATAAATCGCAAGTACAAGTCTTAGCCAAACAGTTAGGAACGCCTTGGCTGATTCATGCGTACGACGATGCCACTCAAACCCCACACGCTTATTTACTCGTGGATTTAAAACCCACTACTCCCGATTATTTGCGATTTCGTACCCATCTGTTTCACCCCTGGTGCCAAGACGGAGGACCTATCGTGTACACGTCTCCGTCGTCGACTTAATCACCCCAAAAAATCTATAAAAACCTCGGTCACTTGGACTCTGTCTCACACATTGTCAACATGACGTCCCTTCAGTCTCATCTTCCCATTAAATTGATTCGTGCCTTGTACGGCATCAGTCGCGAAAAAAATCCACAAATACGTGCTCGTGTCTTAGAAGCTAGTCTCAAGGAAGTCTTACGATGGTTTACGGTGACAGCACGTCAATTACTGCAAGGCATCATTCAGATTCCACATCAAACCAAACGTTTTTTTGAGAGAAACAAAGTTGCCTTGACGCAACTAGCCGATCCTCGCATCGACACTCAAACCAAAAAGCAAATCATTTTGAAACCTGGAGGAAGTGGATCTTTAGGAGGTGTCATCATTCGTTCCCTCTTAAAATGGGATCCTAATGCTCCCAAAGTTGTCCCCAAGAAAAAAAGCCACACCCAAACGTACCCAGAAGAAAAAGAAAAAGAGCAAGGGTGTCAAGACCAGGTCACAGCCTCAGAAAAAGAAAAAGAAAAGCCCACAGAAAACAGCTTTTACTCGCAAGAGAGTGTCTCCAACAACTTCTCCTCCAGCAGTGACACCCTCTTCCTCTTTGGCGGCAGTAGCCGCGGCTCACAAAGTACCTGCCCCCAAAGTCAAAGTCCAA
>JAECUM010000819.1:165000-172166 GCA_016617855.1 Megalonaias nervosa | reverse complement strand
TATATAATGTGTGTTCTCTTGTTTGAATTTTGCCCTATATTTCCCAGTTATTCATATTTGCATTTAACATTGGATTTAAGCAATACTTTATTTTCTAGTAGAAAATTTATTAGTTATTTTGGCCATATATGACTCTAAAAGAGAATAATAGAAAATACACTGTAACAAAATTTAACTGAGTAACTAGATTACATTATTGTAATTGCAAGCTGGAAAAAATGCTTAATCAACTACCCTTAATCAATTTTTTTTAAACATATTTTTGTATTTAATTTTTTTAATATACTTTTTAAAAGTTCACAATAACGGCACTTTCAAAGATTTCTATACGCGTTTGACACATCCCATGTACCATGTTCATGCGGGCAAATGCACAAGTGTCTCCATTTATTTGTTGCGGATAATACATTGCTGTAACTATTCATACATAACACACTAAAATGCATCAAATTACAGACATGGTTCATTTATAGTCGGTATTTGAAGTAAACCCTTCTTTCCAACCGAATCAACACAGATATGAGTGCATCTATTTTTAGAAGGAGGGGTTTTCGTAATGTAATCACTCACTTCATATAGCTTCATTACAACAGTCCATGATAGGATTGCAAATTTATGGTTTATTTATTTGTCTACATACTTGTATTAATTTTAGGCATTGATTAAATATTATCTGCTTCGAAGCTTTTTTCCGTAGTTTCCCAAATATGAGTCCAGTCAAAAAACAACTTTGACCAAACAACGGTTCTCGAGTTGTAACAAAGCATTATCTCATACGTTTCTGACCTATATAACTGCATTTTAAAGTTAAATCTTAAATAACATAATACCTTGGCTTTAGTTTCTGTGAATTGTATATTTGTCTGCACGATGGTACTTCCCAGACATAGCGATGTCCGCCATTTTTTCTTCCCGTTACTGGTACACTTAGAGTTTCAAACTAATTTTATGACGAAATAGTGTACAAGAGGCAGTTAAAATATCCAGATCACTGGTTTTATTCTTAAAACACAAACCGCTATATACATATTATTGTTAAAGTTTCGAAACACAAGTATGTACGTATTTTATCATCGAAGGATAACATGCGTAAATCGGGTACTGATAGTGGCCTAGTTGCCAACTCGGGAAATGGTTAAAGGTCAATCAGCTATCAAAACACATGCATGTGAATGTGCAAGAGTTTATTTGTCAGCGTAATTGATATCAAAACTAGGCCTAACTACTGATGGCTAGAACAATACCTTTAGCTACAACACAATATTAAAATAAACCTAAGGCGAGGGGGCATCTCAAAACGTATCTCTCAATGTACCTCTTAAAAAAAATCACAGGACGAAGTCGTTTTCGCTGTCCTAACAGAAGAAGGCGAAGTTTAAATTTTTTTAGGCGGCTTAATCGCCCATTTCGCTTGGTAGCGTGACCCCTGCTATTTGTTATATATTTTTTGGTCAACAACTTTATCCTCAAAACTGCCATTATCGGTACATATGAGATCACATTTTGATAGGTAAAGTCATACTTTGGACAACTTTAATATTTATAAATAAAATATAAATGCATTTTAAGGTCCAGCTGAAATTGCTCAAAGTAGAAACATAGTTAAACAACATGTCAGGATACCACCAATTTCTACCATGGGTGTCTTTCAGCTCAAGGCACAAGCCTTATTAGTACATTTACCTTGTAGACCAATGTATGCCAGATGACTGACATCACGCACTTGGTCCTCTTGTTATAATATTATTATTATCATTATTTTTTCGTGACTGCATAAATGGAGGTATATGAATTATAGCTTCAGAATTTTTAAATACTTGTTGTACACGGTAGGTGTTATCAAATAAAGAGAATTGTAGTGATTGATACATCTTTTTCAGTGGGTGCCTGAAATCACACATCATTGTCAGAAGACACCTTTTCTAATAGTGGGTACACAGGTGGATCTGAGGGATGATGCAGGTACCATTGAGAAATTGGCAAAGAATAAACAGCGACCAATCACATCGGAGCAAATGTGAAGGATCTTTAGTGTAGACCAATCTTATAGTGTACATACGGAACAGTAACTACAATAGCTTGCCGAAGAATCCAGTGGGCGCATCTCTTCCACGAAAGCGATTGTCTTCATTGTCGGTATTCCAAAATTTAAAATTCTGCCATCAAATATGGTACAGCTAAATTTACAATTTTCTTATTTTTATTAGCGAGTTTACTTAAATGGAGGCGAAGTTGAGGTTGCAAGTCTGGATGCTCGTGCGTGAGTGTGTTTAATGTCATGCAATTCCATCTGCATCATCTACGATGGGGATATTGATCTGTTGGTAATGACTGGGGTGCATGGGGTGATACTTTTTAGGTTGGCAAAGCGATTTAAAAATTTATTAATCAGCCCTCTGGTTAGTCGATGCAGTGATATATGTTTTACACGCAGTCTGGTTTAGCTATTTGTCATTATCATCATCATCATCATCATCATCATCATCATCATCATCAACAACAACAACAACAACAACAACAATAATAATAATAATAACATTTTCTGTATATTATCATTATTGTTTATTGTTGTTCTTGATTTTATTATTATTATTATTATTATTATTATTATTATTGGTAGCGTTAGTATTAGTGTCTTCATTCCTAAATTAATAAGTAAAATCTGTTCGATCTTAAAGGAAGTAACTATATTCCCATTTGATTTCAAGAATCGTCAATTATTACAAACCTTTTTCACTTACATAAGTGCTGTTTGGAATTTCCCTGTATTACAAAATAAATCACCGTTGTTCCTCCTGCAGTCTTAATTACAAGACGCTGTGTTTTATCTATATAGTTCTCTGTTCTACTTGTCACTAACTAATTGTCTTCAGATCTATTCGCAGTTCGAAAGTAGGTTGCATTGATCATTGATATCTTTTGAAACGCTCTTTTAAAGGTCAAACACATGCGCTTGATCAACGTGTCTGTATAATGTTTACGCAAGCATTAGGTACACAAACTGTAATCTATGTGCTAAATAAACGTCTGTAAGTTCATTTAGTAAATTTTGTGCGTTAAAGTTACATTTACTTACTTGCATCTTTACATGCTGTGTACTAGCATCTACACCGGCATGTCATGGCAGGAGAACTTTTCAAAAGATTAAATTTTGTTTCAGTATTCCGCAAAAATGCAAACAAAAAGGGCGCTGTTAAATAGTAATCTTTGATAACGACCGAGTTCACATTGCACAGGAAAATGTAGCAATGGAAAATCCGGAGTGATTAAATCAGATGTAGACATATCACACGTATTAATGATACTATATAGCAGGACAGTACATTCATACATAGTTGCTCATTTCAAATGAGATCAATGAAAACAGTTTTTGCACGCCTTAGAGAACAAAATATTGCAGTCATTCGACGACTTTGATAATTTGCGTTGGAAATGGAAACATTTGTAAGAGTATATTAATCAGCTATCCAGCAATACCGATTCTATTCACTAACATGCACATAATAATATCATGGAATAAATTTGAAGTACATTCGGATGTCTCAGGTATTACCCATTTGGATAATATAGCGTCATAACGTCTTTTGTGATATTATGATCAGTTCTTGCATCTGTTGATATAGAAAATTGTGACCTTGTTTTATGGACCTAAGTAACTCAATATTTGCGTGACACATTCTTTTTTAGCTTCTGAGGGTACGTGCACCGTGCATACGGATTCTCTATATGGACAGTGACACGGAGAGAGAGGCAATTGTTATAGGAGATGCAGTCTTTTAGAAAACAAAGTCAGTCATTTGACAAACGAAAAAGCATATAATTTAATAAGATATTTTAATTGTATAAGGACTACGGTTGACATGGCATCATAAAAATGTTTATACATATTTATTTTCTCAGGCTTGAGCCTAGGTCTGCGATGGCTCATTGATTATGGTACCAGACTCGCAGAATAAAGAAAGCATGTTCGAATCCTACTATAGGATCAACCCGTGTATCCATATGTGCAGCAATTTACTACAATTGCCACTGTACTAGATAACCTAAATCATTTGCAGAGCCGGAAAACACCAAAAACTAAGCCAAATTAATCAGGCATCAGACAAGAATTATCAATGATATCCTATCATATGCTAAACAGAACATAGGGAATGCACAAGAAGAATAATAAAGAAGAAACTGCTAGAAAGTGACGATCTTAGAAATACATCAGACTTATAAAAAAGAAATGTTTATTATTACAATATGACATTAAATGTGAAAACTATCTTGTTGTTGCATAGATATATTGTATTAAAGTTAAACATGTCTGTTTAGAATATGAACGAAAGGAGTAAAATTATACTTTGATGGTTTCATGTCAATTTTTGAGGAATCAATGATTTCAATCTATTTTTATATTACTGTTTCGTTAAATGTCTTGAAAAACACTGACTAAATCATATTTGAATTCTAATTATTTGATCCAGTCAATTGTGATTCGATCTTGTTGGTCTGTCTGGTACATTGGCTGTGACTCCTTCACTAGTGACCATTGTATCTAGAAGATAAAAGACAGGCAGCTAACCAAACTAGAATTATATTATTGATGATAAATACAGTTCTTTTAGAATTGTTTTAGTATATTATAAATGGCCTGTTAACATTTATTATCAATATCTTTTCAACATTTATTTAAATAAAAAGTTATATGATAATAACATTTGGGAGTTTTTGGCATTATGAACAATGAGGTTAAATACATAACATCGAGACTTGTCGGAAACACAAGTGTTTGGCTCGTAGGTAATAAAGACGCATTTAAATGACAGCCAGATGCCAGCATCCTTATTTATATGTAGTTAATTAAATTTGCTTGTATTGTAAGAGTCAACTAGCAGAATTGTAAAGATTAACTTCTTTACCAATTCTGGTCTGTATGTTTCTCTGTATAGCCTGTGTTTTATATGTACACAGCACTAAATTTTCAATATTATGATGTTATATATTTCGCTCAATGTTGCTGCGGAACCTTTCAAGCCTAATATATATGAAGTGGTCAGTCGTTTTACACGTACATGTATATTGGATAGGAACCTATATAAAGTGGTCAATCGTTTTATACGTACATGTATATTGGATAGGAACCTATATAAAGTGATCAATCGTTTTATACGTACATGTATAATGGATAGAAACCTATATGAAGTGGTCAATCGTTTAATACGTACATGTATATTGAGTAGCAACTTATCGAAAGCAAAGTATGTTCTATGTCTCGGTGTCTTCTTGTTTAACTTTGTTTCACCGTATGTATGCATGCATGAATGCAAGCATATATGTATGTAGGTATGTATACATATACATATAGTTATATGTGTTGACGAATCCATACACTGATTATTTTTGTAGGTGTTATTGTTTATTATTATTATTATTATTATTATTATTGCAGTGTATACTTAAATAAAGAAATTTAGATACATATATATGCGCATGTAGTTACCCCTCATCCACCTACGCAATTCTCTTTGGGTTCAAAAGTTAGTAACGATGTTAAATGTTAATTTTCCTCTGAGCTATATCAATACAGGAAATAAATTTAATACAGGAAGTAGTTTTCAATACAGAAAGTAATTTACTACATACATTTATTATCGATACAGAAGAATGGCAACTAAGTTTGTTCAGTCATACCGCAGTTTGTAAGTTCCTAGATCTTTGTAAACCTTCCAAGAAGCCAACACTCGACATCTCTACTCACTTTGATAAATGTTGCCTTGTCATGTTGCATGTTAGAATTAAAAGCTGGCCTTATGCAGGCTTGTTTTGTTAAGTTTTGTTTTGTTTTAGGTTGTTTTTTTTTGTTTGTTTGTTTTTTCTTTTTGTTTTTTGTTCCTTTTTTTTCTAAATCCCCAGGCATTCGTATTGTTGTCAAGTCTTGAATAATTTACCAAATAAAACTGACCTCCCATCTAAACACGTTATCAACCAGAATTACCTGAATACCAATAAGGCGTGACAAAGTTTCCATTTGGGCAAGTCACTCCGGTTCACTCCGTTTGTTTAACTCATCCATGTCTTGACATACTGATCTTGTCAACAGTACTGACACTTGTATATTTTTATCTCGAATTTCTGACACATGTCCTTTTTATGAAGTATAATTCATTCTGCACAGAGTTTAATTTAAAGTGATAAGTTGTGTTCTTTACTGGTGTGTGTTTAATTTAGTTCTAACGTTTCCTATTTGGTAGCTTTAAGAAGATTCATTCAACTTCCTAATTACTTTATCGCTTATATTATTGTATTCGACTTTGATCCCGAAGGATTAGATGTACAAGTCAGACTGCCGCCACCCCACACCTCCCTTGCCGCCCCCCCCCCACTCCAACTTATAATGGGAGAATATGAACAATCTTGAATGGATGATAATTAGTTTTCTAGTAAAGAAAATGTTAATTCACATAGGAGCGATGCATATTACTAAAAATGCAAGATGAAAAACTTAGCTGAAGGAAGCTATGCTACGATAATTCGTATATATTTTCAACGCGCAGCTGCTTGTGTGATAGATACGGCACAGTCATTGAACACTTTCATCAAACCATTATTATTATTATTATTATTATTATTATTATGTAAAATATTTTGCTGTTTTAAATAAAAACTTGTGCTGACTGCAATGTACATTGAAAATGTAGGTATATCACCGTTTTAAAGCTCATGACACTTATTCAACTATTAGAAAATAAAAATGTTTTCACTTTACTGACCCAAAGACATTTGCTAGCATCAGTCAGTCTCGTTATGATATTCTTACATTAATGTAGATATCTATACTGCCTCATACGTAAATATAACTTCCACTAGGTTACGCATTAACAAATAAATAATTCTCAACTGATATCATCACATTCACAGGGAGTAAGATACCTTTTGCCGTAGAATTTGCATTAAAATAATTCTTTTTGCAAACTTTATTATGAATATCATGTAATCGAATGGCTTAAACAAATATTTTTATTGTTCTCTGAGAGACCGTCTTCTGAGAGGAGTGGATGAATATTTTTTACTATTGTTTTAAAACTACTGGTATTATGATTCCTGTATTAACAGAAACGATGTAAATGGTTCTTCCTGACGTGCCTATGCCAGACCAATTATATATGATATATATCTGATAA
>JAECUM010000819.1:127500-162500 GCA_016617855.1 Megalonaias nervosa | reverse complement strand
TTATTATATATATATATATATATATATATATATATATATATATATATATATAAGTGCTTGGATGGATGGATGATTTACCCAATTTTGAAAGGACAACCATTTTAAGGGTTCATTGTCCTTGAGGAGCTTCTCTCCAGTAATGTACGGTCATAAATGTCCAAGTGATTTTCCCAGTATTCTGATAATCCAGAAAACGCTATGTCATCAGATAACTCTTCGTGCCAGAAGGTGATGTCAGGATTAACTCAACATGGCCAATACTTTCAACTTGGAAATATAGCTGTTGAGAGTAATGTGTTGATTCTGGACATGTATTATTCTAAAGACCCCACATACATGATAAAATGTTTTTGGATTTTATTATTCCCCTATCGCAATAGATATTATACTCATCAATGTTTCACACGTGCCCATGTTTCAACCTATATATACATGATAACTAATAGCACCATCAATAATAATAATAATAATAATAATAACAATAATTATAATAATAACAAGAAGAAGAAGAATAGTAATAATAATAATTATAAAGTAAAGAATACGAAGACGAATAAGACGAAGACGGAGAAGAAAAGAAATAAATTATTAAATGACACAGGATTTGATGTCAATATGTATATTCACATACCTTTGAGAAATGAAATTTGCAGTTGTTTTATTATGTCTTTTAGATCTTCCTTTACAAATCTATTTTATAATTAAGGAGGAACTAATTCTGACGAAGGACCAGTGATATATGGACTGAAACTCACAACACGTGTTGTTTGTAATATTTATATTCTGAATTGCTCGACATCAGGTTTTGTTTCGCAGGTTTTCCTTACGACTGACGCGCATGCATTAGCGATTGCGTTTTTTTTCATGCCATGACCTCGTATCCAACAGAATGAAATCGATGAACTAATTCCAGAAGCATATATTCGATTTTCGCGACTTACCTGTACCTAGACATATTCCAAATATCGAATTGGACAGCCACTACCAATTGTAACTGAATTAGAAACTCCTGATGCTCCTATGTACCTGCAAAAATAGCAGAATTAATGACCCTATAAATTAAATCATTTACATATATAAAGTAAGACACTTTGTCTCTGTTTGCATAAAATGCAAGATAAAATGTCATAATATTATAAACGCAACTTTTGATAAAAATATCATTGAAGTTTATAAAAAGGGTGGTAACTTTTAAATTTCATAAAATATTACTGGACTGTCACATTAAAATATGGCCTACACCTTGCTCCAGCTTGTTCAAAATACCGAGTTTAAGTTATGCGCATTTGTTCGAGAAGAGAGCTTCACTCGACATAAACAATCGGCTATTTGGCCTTAATCGGTACTAGACGGATTAATGTATAATACATTTCAATGTAAGATTTCAAACTAATTACGATTCATCTTGGAAAGCGTGGGTTTGTAGAAAGAAATGAATTCCTGCCGATAACTGTAAAACCTTACGAAACGGGCCTGTTCCTCGAAGAGTTGAATGAAACTTGGCTCGTAACTTGCGTCCACTTAGATTCATATTTGACCATATCTTCGGCATCCATTAGACCAAATCCCAGTCTAGTGTAGACGATGCATATATATATATATATATATATATATATATATATATATATATATATATATATATATATATATATATATATATATAACTATATATATATATATATATATATATATATATACTGTCATATTATCCTACTCTGCTGGTGGTGTGGAAGTTTAATCGTACAAAGAATCAAAGAATGCATCGCTTTGATTTACTAGCAAATAAGCAAACCACATTGTTATTATTCATGTTGAACGCTGATGCATAAGGTGTTTTAGTAAACTCTATTTAGCAAAATGTTAAATAGGATCCATGCATATATCGACCTTATATAGAGCATGTGTAAATGGATTGATGTCTGTATATTGATGGAATGTTATATTGCCACTGTGGAGTAAAATGGGAGATATGTGTCATGCATTTTCGTTTTGACCACCAAATGATGTCAATTGATTACACAAATAAAGAGAGCGAGTTCATATGTTATTGTTATTGGGATTATGCAATATTACTGACTTCTGTCTATCAAGCAATATAATCCTGAACATCTACATGCAATTATGTTTCCGCATAATTACGATACGATAATCCTCCCTACCAACTGTAAAAGTGACCAATCTTTTGACAGAGATTATGGCTGAAGTTTGGCAAAATACAAGGAATCTTACCATATTTCTCAGCTCCGTTCATCTGCCAGCTGTAGAAACTGTCTGACAGTGAGTGCTTCTTGGATGTTTTGTTTAAAGATGTTACTATCTGAAGTCTGTCGGATACGACCCCTATAGTACCCATATACCAACAATGTCCTCTGTATCAATCCACGCAAGAAATGTGTGAACAACAATAGGATATCTCATCATTTTGCTGTGAAAACGGTCAATAGTTTGACAAAATACACAATTTCAAACAATATATGTGCAAGCTATATATTTCTTCATTGAAATTCGAAGTGAATATTTTTAACCTGAAGGGAAAGTTGAAATTACACATTCTGGCTTTATCCTGAACATTGGCGTTATATTCTGTGGTCAAATCATGTACAACACGCATTTAAATAAAGTCTCATATGAGGTTCAGAAATAAGAAATATGTTACATGGGCACTGGCAGAATGTTCAAGGAAACAAAGCAAAAAAAGCTTTCCTCCACACATTCTCCATGACTTATTATCTTAACTCTGACAAATCAGCATCTAGGTTTAGTCTTATAATTAATTTTTACCAATAACCTAAGGACTCGTTCCATTACGCAGTATTTCTTTGCACAAGAGACAATTTTTCTGTAAACTGATATTTGTTCTCCAAAAGATGATTTTAATTATTTGTTCAACTTCTGGAGGTGCCCATTTTACTCAGAAAGAACAAACACACTCAGAGATATGGTGTATATCTGAAGGCCCAAAGAGGGAACAATAACACGAATATGAATATTATCTTGTATTCCATATGTTTAGGACAAAATCTGCATTGGTCATATTTCCTTGCCCTGGTCATTACTTGCAATTGTAAGTAAACAAAATGATTAAGCGAATTTAATTTTAAAAAACGCAAAATGGATATTATAAATAACTTACAGATACTTTTTGCACGGTAAGCCACTCCTGTGTGTGTGTGTGTGTGTGTGTGTGTGTGTGCCAGGTCTGGACCTGACGTCCCGCTCGCTAAAGGAAAGTGAAGCGTCTTTCATAGCCTCTCCTTTCCAGGTGTAGTGATAGCCGCGGGACCACTGACTGGCTTTGCTGGGCAGGAGGTACATGCATACGGCCTCTCCTGCACTATTGCGTCCACAGCAGCAACTTCATGCGGGGCCCCCTGTTTTCACAGAGCCTGCTGTGTGGCGCGACCGAGTGCCCGGCGGTATAACTGGGTGAGCAGACTGGGCTCGTTAGCCTTGACAGGCAGCCAGTCTAAGAGAAGGAAAACTCTGACTCCAAACCCGGGCAGATGGAGCTCGTTAGCCTTGTCAGGTAGTTCGTCTAGGAGAAGGAAACTCCAATTCGAAACCCAGACAGAAACTCCGGAGTGGAGCCCCTAAGGCGGTTGGGTGTCAACTACGACTTCCTTGCGGCAGCTCCTGCATTCGAACTGGTGCCAAATGTCATGCTCAGCATTCCTTTAGACTCCACCAGCAAGGACAGGAGGGGGATCCTGACGTCTGGGCAGCCCAGAATCTCCATACTACACGCCCAGGCTTGCGCCCTAGAGAGGCCACTCCAGCCTCGCCCTGAGCGAGGAAACAACACGGAAGCTGGCAGTCTACGGGTTATAAGTCCCACCGGATTGGCGTAGGGAAGGGGTGCCACAGGTCAGCTTCGACGGTGGGAGGGATCATCGAGTCCCACTGGCCGACTACCGCCCGCCTCAAGCCGGGCAGCCCTAGTCAGTAAGGTGTTGCCACGCCAACGTCTGCCTGCTTCAGTGGGTGCCTGTAGCTCAGTGTGTTGCTGAGCATGACAAGCAGACGGAAACTCCGCACCAAACAAAAGAAACAAGAAACCATCAAAGAAGATTCCAGTTCTTCGATTCGCAAGCTGATACGTGCGCACCATGTGCACAGGCATCTCTGACGACCTCAGGGAGGTGGACGACACCAGGAAGACGACCATCATCGACAGAGTGCTCACCAGACTAATTGTCAGCATAGCTGCCATCCAGGAAACCAGGTTCGCCTCCAGCGGCTCCCTCAGAGAGGAAAACTACACCTTCTTCTGCAAGGGCCGAGAACCTGAGGAGCCCCGCCAGCATGGAGTTGGCTTAGCCATCAAAAACACTCTCCTGGCCTCAGTTGAGCCTTCCTCAGGGGGCACTGAGCGTTTATTGTCCATCCGCCTTGCCACTGCTGCAGGTCCTGTCAACATCCTCAGTGTCTACGCTCCCACCCTCACGTCTTCAAAAGACATAAAGGATCAGTTCTATGGGCAGCTGCACGAATAGATCAAAGGATGCCCTAAAGACGAGCTACTATTCCTCCTCGGCGACTTTAATGCTAGAGTAGGTGCGGACCAAGAGTCATGGCCTACCTGCCTCCGACATCATGGCACTGGAAAGACCAACGAAAACGGTCAAGGACTGCTGGAGTTGTGCACCTATCATGACCTGTGCTTTACAAAACACCTTCTTCAAGTGTAAGCCACAACACAGAGTGTCATGGAAACACCCCAGATCTCATCGCTGGTACCAGCTCGACTTGGTCATCACCAGGCGCTCTGCCCTGAACAGCGTCCTCTCCACCAGAAGCTACCACAGTGCAGACTGCGACTCAGACCACGCCCTCGTGAACAGCAGGGTTTGCCTACAGCCACGTACACTACACCGCTCCAAACCAAAAGGTCGCCCTCGCACCAACACTGCGCAGATGTCTATCCCCTCCAAGGTGGAGGAGTATGTGTCCGCCCTGGACCAGGCTCTCCAGGACCTGCCAGTGCACGATGCCACAGCTAAGTGGAACGCCATGAAGGATGCCATCTATAGCACAGCCATGTCCACGTTTGGAAGAAGGAACGGACCAGACAGGACTGGTTCACCTCACACCTTTCAAGGATGGAACCAGTAATCGAGGACAAACGAGAAGCCCTCATAGCTTACGAAAAATGCCCCAATGAATGGACGCTTGCTGCCCTCAGAAGAGCCCGAAGCACCACCAAACGCAACGCTAGAGTGTGCGCAAACGAGTACTGTCAGCAATTGTGTGAAGGAATCCAGCGCAGTGCCGAGTCGGGAAACATCCAAGGCATGTACAGTGGCATCAAGAAGGCTCTAGGCCTTACAGTGAAAGGGGTTGCCCCCCGAAATCTCTGACAGGAGAGAAGATCACAGACCGCGAGCAACATATGGCCAGATGGGTGGAGCACTAATCAGAGCTGTACTCCCGAGAAACGTCAGGAACTGCCCACTATGGAGGAGCTCGACAAAGTGCCCACCTTAGATGAGCTCAGCAATGGACTCCCTCCCAAACAATAAAGCACCAGTTAGCGATAGCATTCCGCGTGAAGCCATTAAACATGGGAAACCAACATTGCTACAGCCGCTGCATGAGCTACTCTGCCTCTGCTGCGACGAAGGAACAGTACCCCAAAACATGCTCGACGCCACCATTGTGACTCTACAAAAACAAGGGCGACCGCAGTGACTGTAACAATTACAGAGGAATCTCGTCCCTGAGCATCGGTGACAAAGTGTATGCCCGCATCCTTCTCAACAGGCTGCAGCTGCTTGCGGACAGCGTGTACCCGTAATCCCAGTGCGGCTTCAGAGCAGGCTGGCCGACAACACATAAGATCTTCTCCGTCGGACATCTCCAAGAGAATAGCAGAGAGCAAGGTCAGCCACTCTACATGATGTTCATAGACCTCACCAAGGCCTTCGACCTGGTCAGCAGGAAGGGCCTATTTGAACTTCTTGGGAAGATCGGCTTCCCCCCAAAACTTTGCAGCATGATAATCTCCTTCCATGCCGATATGAAGGGTACAGTCGTGTATGATGGATCCTCCTCAGACTCACTCCCCATTAACAGCGGCGTTAAGCAGGGCTGCGTGTTGGAGCCGACCCTTTTCGGGATCTTCTTCTCCCTGCTCCTGTCCTATGCCTTCGACACGTCCACTGATGGCGTATATCTGCACACCAGGTCCGACGGGAGGCTGTTCAACCTGGCATGACTGTGGTGGAAGATCAAAGTGATGTCAGTGTTCATCAGGGAGATGCTCTTTGCTAACGACGCGGCTCTTGTGACCCACACCGAGGATGCCCTCCAGAGACTGGGAGACCGTTTCGCTGATGCCTGCAAGCAGTTCGGGCTCACCAGTGCCCCCTCCATCAAACTCGACGGTGTCACCGTGGAAGTAGTCAACAACTTTACTTACCTGGAGTCAACCAGCAGCAACACTCTTTCGCTTGATATGGAGCTGGAGAGAAGGCTTGGAAAGGCAAACACCATCATGGCCCGACTAACGAAGATGGTGTAGGAAAACAGCGCGCTAACAGTGCACACCAAGACTCAAGTCTACCAGGCCTGCGTTTCAGCACCCTCCTTTATGGAAGTGAGAACTGGAGCACCTACATGAGGCAAGAGCGTCGACTCAACTTCTCCCATCTACGGTGCCTAAAACGCATCCTGAAAATCAGCTGGCAAGACCACGTCCCACACAGCGAGATCCTTCAGCGTGCAAGTATCTCCAGCATGTACTCCCTGCTGAGCAAACACCGCCTTCGATGGCTGCGACACGTCCGACGCATGGAGGATGGGAGGCTCCCAAAGGACATCCTATATAGACAGCTGGCCACTGGCAACAGAAAAGTCGGCCGCCCCTCACTCAGCTTCAAGGATGTGTGCAAGAGGGACATGAAGGCATGCAGCATTGAACCCGATAGCTGGGAAGTGCAGGCCGAGGACCGAATCACCTGGAGACTGAAGGTCAGCAAGGGTACAGCAGTCGCTGATGTGAGGAGAGGCCAGCTGGCCGCAGAGAAACGTGTGAGATAAAAGAGTGCAGCAGCAACCCAAGCAACTCAGACGTCCCAGTACGTCTGTACCAACTGCAATAGGTACTGTCACTCGCGCATCGGCCTGCAAAGCCACAACAGACGATACCAAAACCCCAGAGACAGACGACACCCCAAGGGCGCTACTCGCATGGTCTCCCGAGACTGAGCTGCCTATGATGATGATGATGATGAAGCAACCCTACAACACATTCGTTGTTATTGGCCTCTGCAGCAATCAATCCGCTACACATGGTACCGTGGCTGCAATAAGATTCAAATGTACAGCCCTTGTTCAGTAATGGCATACAGCCTCATCTAATCAAACCCATTTTGTATCTTAACAACCTGGATCTCTATATGAATATAATATCCCACATCAACTTTATTAAACGATCATCTGCACATTACATTTAATGATTTGGAAAAGAAAGCTCTCACGTAAGACTCTAGTCTAAGGACAATTAAAGAGATTTTATTTATTACTCCTTATCACATTACTAAACCTGCTTTGTTAACATTCAGAGTATAAGAAGAATATGTCTCATATATATATATATATATATATATATATATATATATATATATATATATATATATATATATATATATATATATATATATATATGTTAAGTATATATATATATATATAATATGGACATATTTGTTAAGTTTTGCACACACAAATAAGCATTATGAAACAACTTACTCGTTTCCGTCACGAGGATCTGGCTCTGTATCACTGTCTACGTAATCGTAATGGTATCCAGTATACTGAAAGGACGTCAAACCACGTGATTCAATAATATGCCTCCAGACTTAGATAATTTGAAATATGAATTTTGCGTAAGCATGAGAACTGACACAATTGGATGCAAATGTTACATTAACCATTACATATTGTCACGAGTCTATGCTCTTAAAATAAGTAACAGAAAAGAGTGAAGACAAGAAGCTTTGTAAAATTTAATAAATAATTTATTTCCCTTGAATACAAAAGTGAAAAATTAAGAAAAAAGATCTTACGGTTTTATGAATCAAGTGCAGAAATAATTCAACACTTAAAAAATAGAAGTCGTAGTAATAAAAAGTCCTGAATGAAACTGAGTTCGAGTCCCGATGAAATCCAGAATAAAAGATGTTGACGTCTGTTGTGGTCAGCGAAGTGCTGCAGTGTCAACAGTCTCTTGTTGAATCACAGAAAATATTATTCCAGTTTTGAATTCAGTATAACTTCCAATAAATGTCTATATCCAAGAATTTTGTCAGAGCACTTATGTATTCCCAGGGAAAAGAATCACTCCAATTCAATAAAATAAAAAATCAACCCAAACTGGTCACAACATAATAACAACTTAATGTCTCAATTATTTGGAGCCCGAGTGACAAACTTCTATCAAAAACAACAGTAATACGCTAATTAAGACGCAAAACAGATTCCCAGATGAGGGCCAAAAGTTCGTTGTTCTGGAAAAAGTAGAAGTTTGTAACAATTGATACGTGCCACTCGTCACGTAATCCAGGTATGACCTTGACTTAACTTAAAGATTCTTACTCTGGGAAAGATAAAAAAAAAAAAATTAAAAATAGGTTGTTTACCAAAACTGTCACTGATTCTGAAACGAGGTTAGCAACTAGATACAGTGTTAGTTGTTTACGTCAATGAAATAAAAATTTAAAAAAAAAACGTCGGGTCAAACAGAACTGAACTCAATGTTACATTACAATAGCATGTAATGGAATTTAAAAACTAAAAACTAACAAAGAAACTTTTTTATTACACATACATAATACTTTCCCCCATAAAAAAAGAAAGATTTATATAATAAAGTTTTCTTTTTACCATAGGTCAATTATACATGAGGTTTATAAAAAATAACATAAGGAGCTGAACTAAAGTACACTTCAAAATGTTGTAATGCCAGTATCAAAACCAAACATTCCTTCTCATTTTTTGAATAATTTCATTGGTGCTTATTTAATTTCTTAGCAAAATAGCACACTGGATGATCAACACCATTTTTATCTTCTTGAATCAATACTGCTCCAACACCAACATCACTTGCATCATCAGACTGAAATTTGGAGCTGTAAGAACTGATGCACTCTTAAGTGTGACATTTAACTTATTGGAACAAAATTTCCGATATTATCCAGCCATACCTAAACATCGCATCAGTTTCTTTTAACTGACAGGCACAGGGAATTCAGAGATAGCTTTGACCTTAGCATCTATAAGTTCAACTTGTCCATGTCCAACAATATGTGCTAGAAATGTTACACATGCACGGCAGAAAAAACTTTTGGACAAATTAATTGTCAAACTTACATCAGTGAGTCTGTCAAAGAATTTCCGAATCCTTGCTAAGGGTTCTTCCCAGTTGTCGTTGTAGATGATGACATCATCGATGTAATTATGTAGACCAGAGGTAATCATATTCATTAAACGTTGAAAAGTACTTGGCGAACCTTTCATCCCAAACGGAATCACTATATATTGATAAAGTCTATCTGCAGTCACGAATGCCGAAATTTCCGTTCCCCTTTCCGTCAGTGGAATTTGCCAAAATTCTTTCAAAAATCGTACAGATAGGAAACTCTTAGTCTGGCCCATGTAACTCCTCTGGCTGGTCATTTAGGGATTAATACGACTTGAATCACTTCTATTGGCCATAAATTAAAAGTGATGTTTATAAATACTGCAGATCTAGTCATACTTGTCAAATAGTAGGAAAACCCAATCAGAAGATACCTAAGGCTCATCTGCAACTTATTCCTGCATTCGACGAACCACTTAGCAGAATAATGGTAGATTGTGTTGGTCCCTTACCTAAGACCAAGTCAGGTAACCAATACTTTGTTGACCATTAAGTGTGCGTCAACAAGATTCCCAGAGGCAATTCCTTTAAGGAATATTAAAACTAAAACAATAGCAGAAGCTTTGATAAAGTTTTGTTTTTACCAGTTTGGCCTTCCCAAATCTGTCCAATCTGATCAAGGGTCAAATTTTATGTCTGGAATTTTCAAGCAAGTTATATACGAATCAGGCAATTCAAATCTTCTCCCTATCACCCTGAGAGGCAAGGTGCTTTAGAAAGATTTCATCAGACTTTGAAAAAATATAATTTGGTCATATTGTTTTGACATGGGTAAAGACTGGGATGAAGGCATTCCTTTGCTATTATTTGCTGTTAGGGAATCAGCTCAAGAATCTTTAGTATTCCGTCCCTTTCAACTAGTTTTTGGACACACTGTGCGTGGACCATTGAATTTGTTGAAAGAGAAACTTCTTATAAATACAGATAATGAAATAAATAGTCTCTATAACGTTTACAATTTTAACTATAAATTGCCAAAGGCTTGTGAGGTTGCAAGAGCTAATCGGCACTCTGCTCAGTCAAAAATTAAATTAAGGTATGATAAAAATACAAACGAAAGGAGTTTTCAGTCTGGTGATAGAGTTCTGGCTCTCTTCCCCATACCACAAAATCCTCTTCAGGCAATGTATTATGGTTCCTACACAGTTGAAAAGAAAGTACATGATTTAAATTACATCATAAAAACTCCTGGGAGGCGAAAACAAAAACAATTTTGCCACATAAACATGTTCAAGGAGTATATTGAGAGAGATAGCCAGGTTAATCATGCAATAAATTTAGTTGTTGCTGTCCCACTCAGTGAAGATTTAAGTGAAGGACTGAAATCGGACACTATTGGTTTTGAAGTGACAAATCTTCGGAATTCAGAAATAATGAATAAAGACCAGAAACTTTCACATTTGCAAGAACAAGAAAGGAATGAAGTTAAACAGTTATTGCTTGAATATGAGCACTTATTTCCAGATGTTCCTACAAGAACAAACAAAATTTGCCATAACATTGAAATTGTAAATTCCAAACCTGTGAAACAACACCCATACAGGAGCAATCCTCTCAAACACAATACTTGGAAAAAGAAATTCAGTATTTGCTATAAAATGATTTCATAGAGCCTAGTAAAAGTGATTGGAGTTCACCATGTGTACTTGTTCCGAAGCCAAATAAAACTTTCCGCATGTGCGTGGATTATAAAAAAGTGAACAGTGTGATTAAAACAGAGTCATTTATGTCACCCAGAATCGATGACTGTATTGATAAAATTGGAAATGCAAAGTACGTCACCAAATTTGCCCTTCTGATCGGATTTTGGCAAATTCCACTGACGGAAAGGGCAAAGTAATTTCGGCATTCATAACTCCAGATGGACTTTATGAATATAAACTGATTCCGTTTGGGATGAAAGGTTCGCCAAGTACTTTTCAACGTTTAATGAACATGATAACCTCTGGTCTAGATAATTGTGCTGCTTACATCGATGATGTCATCATCTAGAACGACACCTGGAAAGAAGATTTAGCGACAATTCGGAAATTCTTTGACAGACTCACTGATGTAAGTTTGACAATTAATTTGCCCAAAAGTGATTTCTGCCGTGCTTGTGTAACATTTCTAGCACATATTGTGGGACATGAACAAGTTAAACCTATAGATGCTAAGGTCAAAGCTATCTCTGCATTCCCTGTGCCTGTCAGTTAAAAGAAACTGATGCGATGTTTAGGTATGGCTGGATAATATCGGAAATTTTGTTCCAATTTTTCCATAATTGCTGAACCCCTGACAAATTTATTGAGCAAGAAAACGTAGTTTCGTTGGACTGAAAAATGTCAGGAGGCTTTTGATAAGTTAAAGGCCACACTTAAGAGTGCATCAGTTCTTACAGATCCAAATTTCAGACAATCATTTAAACTGTCTGTTGATGAAAGTGATGTTGGTGTTGGAGCAATATTGATTCAAGAAGATAGAAATAGTGTTGATCATCAAGTGTGCTATTTTTCTAAGAAATTAAATAAGCACCAATGAAATTATTCAACAATCGAGACGGAATGTTTGGCTTTGATATTGGCATTACAACATTTTGAAGTTTATATTGGTTCAGCTGCTTCTCCGATTATTGTGTTTAGTGATCACAACCCATTTACTTTCATCGGCAAGATAAAAACATAAATCAGAGATTATTAAGGTCGAGTTTGTTGTTACAGGAATATAATATTGATATCAAGCACTTCAAGGGAAAAGGAAATTTAATAGCAGAGACACCTTCCCGTGTATAGAAATATATTATTTCATGTATACTTTGTGTCATTCATAAGATTTCTTCTTATCTTATTTTTTAATGAACCTCATGTATCATTGACCTATTTTTAAACGAAAGCTTTATTATATAAATCTTTCTTTTTGTTTTATGGGGGAAGTGTTATGTATATTTAATTTAATTGGGGGTTGTTTTTGTTAGTTTTAAATGTTTTAGTTCCATTACATGTTATTATAATGTAACTTTATTTACTGGATTTAACATTGTCCAAAATTTCAGTTCAGTTCTGTTTGACCTGACCTGTTTTATTTCATTGACAAACACCTAATAATAGAAACATTGTATCTAGTTTTTGACCTTGTTTCAGAGTCAGTGACGGTTTTGGTAAACAACTTTTCAAAAAAAAAAATTCTTTCTCATGGTTGGAATTGTTAAGTTGAATCAGGTCATATCTGGACGACGTGACAAAGAGAATAACAAAATTCTATTTTTTCTAGATAATTGGCCCTCATCCAGGAATCTGTTTTGCGTCTTAAAGTAGTGTAAAACTGTTGCCTTCATAGAAGTTTGTTAGTGGGCTCCAAACAACTGACACGTTAAGTTGTTGTAACCAGTTGGAGCTGAGTTTTTATTGTATGGAATTCAAGTGATTCTTTTCCCTGGAAATACATAAGTTCTTCTACAAAATTCTTGGACAAAGATATTCACTGAAATGTATACGAAATTCAAAACTGGATTAATATTTTTTGTGATTCAAGAAAGAACTGTTGACACAACATCACTTCGCAGGTTGCAACAGACGTCATCATCTTCCATTATGGATTTTTCATCTGGATTTGAACTCAGTTTCATTCAGGACATTTTAATACTAAGACTTATATTTTTTAATTCTTGGATTATTGTTTGATTTGATTCGTAAAACCGTAAGTTCTTTTTCCTGATTTTTCACTTTTGTATTCTAGGGAAAAAAAGTATTTGTTAAATTTTACAAAGCTTGTTATCTTCACTCTTTTCTGTTACTTTTTGTAAGAGCCTAGACTCGTAATAATACCTTTTGATTGATCCAAACAAAGAGTGAATGTGACCTCATCAAAAGCCTGACCAATACATGTGTCAGCTAAAGGAATACTTTCCTGATCAACATCATTCTCAAGAGCTTTCTTTGCCATAGCTCTAGTAACATCACAAGCTGGGTATAAATCAGGGAATTCTTTTTCAATAGGATCGACTTTCTGATGCAAACAAGGCTTGTCAGTTACAAATGAATTAATCACAACCTTATCTCCATCTAGGTCATTGCTTAGTAATAAATGAATACCCTCCACGGGTAAAGAATACACTGTTCTGACTGTCATGGGTCCTGAGAGTACGTCTGATAACAAATTTACGCAATGGAGAGGAACATTAACAAAGCTGCACTCTACTCCTTGAATAAGAACCCTCTCATTAGAAGAAGACGTCTCAGGAAAAGGTAAAGTACCTGATAATAAAAGACTCTGAGAAGATTTTGTGTCCCTTAAAAGTTTAATAGGGAAGGGATTGGACGAATCACCTAAGAGTGATATAGAACCCTTCGACATGAATGGTTCATAATTCTCCATAAAAAGATCAGGCTGGGGTGTATTAGACCCAACAAATGTATTGCTTTCAATGCATGACCATGACCTCTTAGAAATAAGAGCATTTGGAATAGGTCTATCTTGATTCTGATGCTTATTTTTCAGTTTGTAGCAATCTGAAGTATCGTGTCCTTTCTTCTTGCAATAGGTACACGTAGGAAGATATAAGGATTTCTGATCCATCTTATCAGAAGCTTGATTTCTAAAAGTTGTGCCAGATTTGAAATTTAGAAAGGCTCGTAATAGCTGAAATACTTTTTTACCAGACGACTACTGAGTAGAAGACTTGCCTACATAAGAAATTTTGTGAGCTAAGAAATACCCGTCAGCAGTACTAGCAGCATTTTCCAAGGTTTCGACCTTATGCTCATCAAGATAAGTCTTAATGTGACTATGGACACAGTTCTTGAACTCTTCAAGTAATACAAGTTGTCTGAGATTTTCATAATCTTGATCAACTTTCTTTGCTAAGCACCACCTATCAAATAACTTCTCTTTTCCTCTTGCAAATTCAACATGAGTTTGCCCAGCTTCTTCTTTATAGTTCTTGTATTTTTGCCGATAATCCTCAGGGACTAACTCATAACGCTTTACGATATGCATTTCTTAACCAGATCATAGTTAGCACTTTGCTGTAGTCACAGTGAATTGCAAATATCACTAGCATTACCAGTAAATACACATTGTAATAATAGAGTCCAAAGCTTCCTTGGCCATTTCCAATTTTCAGCAATTTTTTAAAACTGAGGAAAATATTTGTCTACTTCTTTTTCTCTAAAAGTTTGCACTAACCTAATATTCTTAGTAACATCAAAACTTGAATTTGTATGTAAAGTGGGGATATGCTTTACACTTGCCAGCTCTGATTCTCTTAATCTAAATTGATATTCCCTTCTACTTTTCGTTTCCTTTTGCATTTGCATTTGCATCTGTCTTTCTCTCCTACTTCTCCAAAAGCATTTGTTCTTCTTCTTTCTGAAGTTCAGGCTTTCTTAACTCTAATTCCATCTTGTATTTTAATTTTAATTCCTTTATTTTTATGTCAGTCTGATAAAGACTTACTGACCGAAACCAAAGCACCTTTATCCAAAACATTCTTTTCCACCAAATACTGTACCCAAATGTTTCTTATTTCTTGCTTGGATAAAGAAGCTTTTGCCTCAGAAAGATCATATTTTCTGGCAAGCTGAAGCAATTCATCTTTTTGCAAGAAGTCTAACTGTTCCTGGATAGGAATTGTAAGAAAGATAATCACTTTTGATGACACTCTAAAAAAGTCTGTTGATTTCACTAAAGATTTCTAAAAATGAAAAATAATACTTGGGATTTTGAAACATTTTAGCAAAATTCCTATCCCGGACGAGCCCCCAATTTTCAATTACGAGCCTATGGTCTTAAAATAAGTAACAGAGAAGAGTGAAGACGACAAGTTTTGTAAAATTTAACAAATAATTTATTTCCCTTGAATACAAAAGTGAAAAATTAAGAAAAAAAACTTACGGTTTTATGAATCAAATCCAAAAATAATCCAAGAATTAAAAAAATAAAAGTCGTAGTAATAAAAAGTCCTGAATGAAAGTGAGTTCGAGTCCCGATAAAATCCAAAATGGAAGGCAATGACGACTGTTGTGGTGCTGCAGTGTTAACAGTCTCATGTTAATTCACAGAAAATATTATTCCAGTTTTGAATTCAGTATAACTTCCAATAAATGTCTTATCCAAGAATTTTGTCAGAGCACTTATGTTTTCCAGGGAAAAGAATCACTTCAATTCAATAAAATAAAAATTCAACCCAAACTGGTCACAACATAATAGCAACTTAACGTATCAATTGTTTGGACCGCGACTGACAAACTTCTATCAAAAACAACAGTAATATGCTAATTAAGGCGCAAACCAGATTCCCGGATGATGGTCAAAGGTTCATTGTTCTGGAAAAATTAGAAGTTTGTAGCAATTGATACGTGCCACTCGTCACGTAATCCAGGCATGACCTTGACTTGACTTAAAAGATTCTTACTCCGAGAAATATAAAAAAAAATAATAAAAAAGTTTGTTTACCAAAACTGTCACTGATTCTGAAACGAGGTCAGCAACTAGATATAGTGTTAGTTGTTTACGTCAATGAAATAAAAAAAATTTAAAATTCAGTCAGGCCAAACAGAACTGAACTCAATGTTACATTACAATAGCATGTAATGGAATTAAAAAAAAATTAAAACTAACCAACAAATAATTTAAGTAAATATACATAACACTATAGAATATGATCGTCATTGAAAATACCGTTAAACCATACCAGTAATGTTCCCCAGCTTGATAAAAATTATGATATGTAAGTGATTGATAGATGGCTAGATTGAAATCCGGGAAGAATCAAACAGACATATAGCAACAGCCTAGCAAATAAGGACACAAAGGAATGCTGACGGCGGTAGTTGAGGTAGTGGTAGAATTTTTAAACTACATCTATCTACAATACTGGCAGTTTCAGATCATGTCATTACCTGTTTACTTGTAGGCAGATAGCATAATATATTTTACGATAGTATTTCAGCTTGCTTGTTTCAGTTCAATCATACATTTAAGTAAGAAGACCAATGCGCTTTAAGAAAAGGAAAGACACTTCCTAAGCATACCTAGAAAGTAGTATCGTACATTTGACATATATTTAGAAGATTTGAAAAGAACTATATTCCCTTTTATAAAATATCTATTTGATTTCATTTAAGAGGCTCATTCATAAATACATCCTTTGACTTGCACGTGTTTGAAATGTACAAGTTTATCTAAATATATCCTAGAAATGAGCATCATTTACTAATGACATATAGAATTCGACAGTAGACAAACTGCCTACAAATTTAATCAAGACAAATACATACACGTATTCGCATTCTAGCAAGCATTCATAGTAGTAATATTCTTTTAGGAACTCAGAGGGATCCATTTTATCCTAACTTATCCAGAAATCACTCTTTCCTCGACTAACCATGTTGGCATCCAGATCGGTGTGAGTTATCTCGACTCCGTCGTCTACAACGGCAATCGTGACCCCACTACCATTGTAACCCAAATTCCACCCCTCCTGGATCTTCATGGATGGGGCAACAGTTCCGTTCTAAAGATAAAACATTTTCAATCATTTCATCTGATCCGCAATACAACTATACGCATTTTGTTTCCTGCCATTTACTCTCCACGCCTGCCAGTCTCATTTTTCCCTATGCAAACCGGTCATCAATCTCACCTATGCCAGGAGGTTTCAAACCACACGGTGGCTTAGTGGTTGGTTCGGTGGTTAGCATGCAAGAGATAAGACCTTATGGTTGCAGGTTTAAATCCTGTTCATACAAGGCCTGGTTACTCACCGTTCATACCAGGCCAGGTCCGGCACTGTTCATACCAGGCCAGGTCCCTCACCGTTCATACCAGGCCAAGCCCGTCACTGTTCAGGTCAGTCACTTTTATTTAGTTTATTTTTTGCGCTTCGCAAATAAATAAGCAAGAACTAATAAAAAGGTAGAAAATGAACTAAAGTATGAAATACGAAATTACCGTGGATATGAATCTCCTTGAAAGAAAATTCATCACCTAGTTTCACATATTGCCCTCAGGTTTTGATCCTTACAAAATGTTTTACATAACAATAATAAATATTTTTTACAGAGCTTAATCTTTAAAATATACCCTCCGTTTGTCCCTCCATCCTTTCGTAATGTCGTAACAATGACTCCTCCTTAACCACTCTAAGAAAATTCACCGAACGTGGCATATGGGATGGCTATATGGTGAGGGTGGGATCTTTGGACCTTTCTTCTGAAGTGCATATTATATTACAAAGACCAAATACACACAATTTAAAATGATGTTCTTGAATATTTGTTTGAACAAATTGTGTATATGGATTCATTCAACTTAGGAAACCAGGGTTACAATCCTGAAGGGTTTTGGGGTCAAGGTCGTGGTTTGGATAATGCGACACAAGCATTCGATTTGCTATCATAAGTAAAGGACATAACCCCGTTTTGTCTTATTGTAAATATGCATTTGATATCAAGTGTTTTCGTAAATAATTATAACACGGTGGTACCTTTAAAATTGTTGTTGTTATTGTTATTATTATTATTATTATTATTATTATTATTAATATCATCATCATCATCATCATCAGTATTGTTGCTGCTGTTGTTGTTGTCCTCTCTGTTGTTAAGAATGAAATGAAGGAAAAACGAGAAAATGTACTAAAATTAGAAAAGGCTTATTTAAATGCTGTTATGGATATGCGTAAAATCTGTAGAATTTATTGCAACGTAAAATATAGCTAACAATTCCAGGGACAAATATATCTTAAAAGTCCCTTTTATTGAAAGGAGTGAAATGAGGAATGATTTCAGAAGGCATTAGTTTCTTAAAATTAGAATTATATTTGCCTGGGAGTTCATTTCAAGCTAGTATGTTAACGGTTTGGACCTTGAATTGATGTCTTTAAAATAAAGCAAAGAAATAAATGCCCGTGTTAACATTCTAGGATAATATTTTTTAATATTTTATCAAGGCTGCTTGACAGAAAGGTAAAATAGGTTGCATATACTTTCGAGGTACCACAAGTTTGACCACTGTGTATCTGCTGTATTTTTTATACTGACTTTGTGTTCTTGTTGTTTGACCTTATTCACCTAAAATAAAAGAAATTCAAAACAAACTAACACTTGTCTTTTTATCAGTCAACTATGTAGTTTACACAGCACCAAGGTATATTCCATAATAACTGAAAATATATCCTTCTTTTTAAAAAAAAATCCGCCCAAACTGGTTGACGTCAGCTCTCGCAATGAGGTCTTCGTCAGCTTCGCTGTAGGGTATTTAACTTAACTGTCTGTAAAATCTTATGTCTGTAAAGATCTTCAAGACATAATAGAGTATTTCTGAGCAATAAAGACATGTTTGCTTGCAGCATTCTTACTTAGGAGCTCATTGACAAGTTGAGTGCCATTCATCAGAACAGAACCCTACCGTTTAGCTCTAAATTTTAGATACGTTTGAATGCATACATTTCTATTTATCTATTTAAATACATGCACTGCATTGTGATTGGAAATCACTAACTTTAATTCAATTCTGAGCATGAACATAATCACAACAATCTTAACAATGTTAAGAAACTAAAAGGTGAGAGATGTGCCCTGGAGGAAAGGTAAAATTACGGATCAAATGCAACGTAACAAGAACTGCTCCTGTCATGCAGATTGAGGTAGGAAGATTGTGAGGAAGGACGAGGGTGGATTTAGCCTCCAATACATTGACAGGATGAAGTGATGAAGCATGCATATGAAACGTTGAGACACGGAAAGGACTTTTTTCTTGAACTTAAAGTCATGAAAGTCGCTATGGTGGTGTTGAGGAAAAACGTTCTTTTATCACAAACATCATAGGGAGTATATGTTTATCTTTTATGTTACGCTTATCATTGGTGAGCAATTGTAGGAACAGATCGATAAATTGTAATGTCATAGCGCTAAACGTTAACGCCTCAGTGACTTTGCTTCTAAATTACTTCACTATTGCAATCGCTATTTAACTATTCAGTGACAAATATGATTTATCGTAGCACAGGTCTTTTTAGTTATGTTTCCATATTTCTTAAGCGGAGATAACAAATCAATTTGGTAGAAATACACAAACATGTTAGCGAATAAGTCAAACGTAATGTTTGTAGCAGCGCCAATGATTTTTTGGATATCATTATTTATCGTTGTTATGTATATCTATTTTGTCTGCATAACGTTTGTCCACGATTGAAGATTGAACTTCCAGATAATGGTCATACGTATATACGTTGACAGAGCTTTTTGTGTTCACAATGTTCTAGAAAGCAAATATGGTTACAGTTTTATGTCATTTTCCAAAATGAAATGACCTGTTTCACATAACATTCTGTTGCTTCGTAGGGCAGGCAACAATTTGTATAACAGTACAGGTTCTGTAAGCAAAATCTAAATTCCTCTTTAATATCAGTCTTTGGGGATATATAATCAAAGTTTTCACTTGTGTTCAGATATAATTTGAGAGCAATTATTTATTCAAATTATTCATAGGAATTACTAAAGTGTTCATGAGATGAATTATTTAAATAACTCATTTCCGTTGCTAAAGTACTAATTGACTGGATTAACACATTAGCATGGATTATTGAGGAATCATTCAAAGGCATTCTGGATTATAACAATTTGGAATTCTTTCGAAACATTCTTTACTTCTGAACTTGTGTTATGACAGTTAGGACTATGTGGGATTTGATTCACAATACTGTTCGTGTGTTTAAATTTTCTCTTTGCATTTTAGGTAAATAAATTGTTTGTTAATTTTACTCATATGGTTGGGTTCATTTCTTTCTTTTACACAATTTAAGACCATAGAGTCGTAACACTGTACATATTAATACGATGGTTGAGTAGTATGATAAGTGTGTCTTTTGGGTTGATATGGTTTGGTGTTTAAGGGTGCGACATTACCTGAAGGTATATAATGTCGAGGCAGTAGGAGTTCATGCCTTTCACAGCTGCACAAGGCAGTAAACCTGGTCTGGCCTGGGCTGGATTCGAGACCACACCCTTCTGATCGCGAGTTTGAGTCACTAAACCCTGAGCATCATCGGTTCCCAATCTGTGCTGAAACTAATTTAAAGCTTTTCATAATTTAAGAAGAAATAACTCTCCAGGATAATACATAGTGTGAAACGAGTTCATAACTGAGTCTTTTGTTTATTATTTTCAGGTTGTATTCTGAAGTTTCTCGATATGATATTCCATAGCGGTGTTTATCCATCAGAATGGAGTAATAGACTTCTTGTGCCCCTTTTACGAAAGGGGTTTTTAAAGTGATGTTAATAATAACAGAGAAATAGTACTTTTTAGTTGTATTGGGCAAATAGCCACTAACCTACTGAATCAAATAATTTCCTCCTGCGCTGCCTAAAATGACGTCATTAATAATGCACAATATAGAATTAAGAACAATAGTTGCAGAATCGATGCCAGTTTGGATAACCATTTGGTTTTTTTCACGCAAAATCCATCGATAAAAGAACTTGCATTTCTTGTGCTTAATTAAAAGAAGCGTTCGATTATGTCAACAGAACAAGCCTTTAAATCAGACAATGTTTTGTGCTGTATTACATAATGTCTATACATACTTCAAATATTATGTTTGATGACGATCTTGCCAAATTTTTCTTAGAACCAACCAAATTTACTATAAAACCGTTAATTTTGCATTCAGCTCTATTGGCATATTTTATAAAGCCCCAAAGTTTTAATTTTACAGTCACTTCTTATTATGAGATTGAAATACTTATTTATTATTATTTCTTTTTTAAATTCTTTCAACATTTCATGGTTCAAATTACTGGTGTTCATTTCAAAATCAAATATATCTGTAGATTAATACATGGAAAAAGTAAAGTTGTATGACAATGAATCTACCTTTGTTCAAAATATTAGGTTCTCTAAAACAAGTATTCTGGGTTGAGCAACTAAAATCTTAGTCACATCTGGTTGTTTATTTAGATAATGATGTCCACTTATCAGCATATATGGTACAATAAAACACAGCAATGCTTTTAGCTGAAGTTTGGGTGAAAAACGAAGAGTATAGATTGTAAGTCATTTCATGAAAAATATACAACGAAAGGAATTATATTGATTATTATAGACTGGTACAAGCTGTTCCGATACAATGGACATCATTATTATAAAGGTATAATGCATGCAAAAGAGGTGTAGGCTCATATATGAAATATTACAAACACGAAAATATTGCTTTGTGGAATGAAGCGAAACAGACAAATGACCTTATTATCAAAGCGAAAAATATGTCGTGGAATGGTATTTATTCCGTCCCTATCACGTGCACCACTGAAAGCAAATTACTGGAATTCCAAATGAAAACATTGGATCAAATCTTGGTAATAAGACACTCCCTGGCTAAATTAACTCATACGCCAGTCTATTCTTTTATCCCATTAAGTGTGAACAACATTCTGTTTTATATTAGCTATAATCCTTATCGCTAAACATAGAGCATATATATTTAGTTTTTAAAATGCATTCACAGATTTTGTCAATTACTTAGTTATTGATGCCATTAAAAAAATATTCAAAAAGAAATAGCTCGTTTAAATATAAAATTAGTTATATGGCAAGTGGTCTACCGTTTTAAATCTCGTAATTTCTTAATCTCTCCATGTAGTTTCCTTGCTCATGTATTGTATTTCATCCTGTGTTTAAAAATGTTGAAATGAAAATTATTTTTACAAAATATATAGCAGAGCAATTAAAACTGTAGATATATAAACAGCTGGATATATATATATATATATATATATATATATATATATATATATATATATATATATATATATATATATATATATATATATATAGATATATATATATATCCGCTTTCAAGTCACTACTCTTTTCGTGATAGGTCTGCGTTACTTGTTAATTTGCGATACAATTTTACACCAACCAGGAAGTAAACCTGGGGCTCCTTCAAGCATAAAAATGTCCATTTACAAACTATGATAAGATATACTCCGAAGCAGTGTTGTATGCTCTATTCTTCTTTCCAAATCAAGCCGCTATATCATAGAGATCAGCTCTGTCAAAGTACAAAGACAGTAGGTTGTGAATGTAGACAGCGACTGCAAACTAGGACCACCCTCTTTGTTACATTCATACAGGTGCGGGATTAGTATGACTCGAATTCAATCATTCAAAATACACTTTATACGACAACCAAGCCTTTCATAACGCTAGAGCTACATTTAGCGTTTATTTTAATTTCTGATTTCAGCATTTCAATGCAGGCTGTATTATATTTAAATTAGCTAGAATTTATTATTTCTCCTTCATTATGACGCGACAACTAAAGAATATATTTGAATTGTGATGCTGTACGTAATTTAATTTGAAAATATACTCCCAATTGCTAATTTGTGATATTGGTTCGTTTTTATCAATAAGAGTTTTATTACCGAAACATGTGTCACTGAAAGATCAACATACTGTCTCGCACTTTTTATTTTGGTTACATGTTAATTTTATTCGTTATATTAAAATGATACTATACACAAATCGTAACACTAAACGGTGACTTTGAAATATTGATTATAAAGACAGAGACTCGTCTGCACGTATTATAAACTAACCACGTGGTACACTATAATTCAAATTTTATATCATTAGTAGATACGACTTTAGTTTCCAGTAAAATGTATTATGGACTTTATTATCGCGCCGTAAATTTATATTCGTCACTTGATTTCTGTTGAACCTTATTCCTATATTTCCTTCCATTGCGACATCAACGCGTTCACTGTATTCGTGTCTCGCTCAGTTGATTAGATAGCTTTAGGTTTCGACATGTCTGTCACCAAATACAAACAGCCGTAACCGGAGATATTCAGCTGAAAAATATAATAGAGTAGGAATGACTCGACGGCTTTATTGATGAACGGATAGATGGAATTAAGACGAATGATTGGATGTGTCCGTATGACTGGTCGTAACCCAATAGATAGATAGATATATCGATCGACAAACATACATACAGACAGACATACTGACAGATAGATAGATAGATAGATAGATAGATAGATAGATAGATAGATAGATAGATGTTCATTTATCATAAGATACAGACAATGCTCCATATAACCAGGACCTTTTCAGTACATTCACACCTGAACTTCTACACTATATTGCAGGACAAAAAAATATACGATGTGTACATTATAATGTTGTATAAAAGTATTTGACCCAATAGGTGTCATGTGATTTTAGAACGAAAAGACCAATGAATGTTTGTTTGCTTTGTATAAAATAAACAGATTTGATAAAGCAAGACAAAACCAAACACGATGGATGAATTGTTTTATTTTAATTTTGTTATAGGAACGGTGCAATACCGTAGCTTTAGCAATGTTTCAGTCATATCGCTACGATGTCGGCAGTGTGGCAGTTCATAGTGATGTCGTACTGGGGCATCAGGCCGCACGTATGTGACATATGTCCCACTCAGTCACATGATCCTGACACCAGACCGACCAGTCCTAATATTGATCTCTTAATGCTTAGCGCCAGGAGAGGCAGGTGCTAGTACCATATTTATAAGTCTTGGTATGACTCGGCCGAGTTCGAACCTGCGACCTACCGCATCCCAGGCGGATCCTCTAACCACTTCGGCCACCGGATCGGTTCAAAGGAGAGAGAGAGAGAGAGAGAGAGAGAGAGAGAGAGAGAGAGAGAGAGAGAGAGAGAGAGAGAGAGAGAAATTCCACTTTCGTTCAAAACAAGTCACAACTTGATAACTAAGCCCTATTTGTGAATTTGCGCTTTTGCGTCGCAGGTCCTTTCATGTTTGTATGTGTATAAAAGGAGTTACAACAATTTGCAAATCTGATAATTGGTCACTCAGTTTTAAGTAAAAGCAGATATTGATCCGATACGAGTCATACGGCATCCTTACTGACCGAAGTTATTTTACTTGGCACAGTTAAAATCTAACTGAGAATCATTTAATCCTTTCTAAGTAAAAACAAATTTCAAACCATACCCTGCTCCGTCCGCGCAAACTTTTGTGATTAGGGTAAAATATAATTGTCAAAAGCAAATACAATGTTAAATCCCCCCACCCCATCCCCGGATGTCTTCTCTTTCAAAATTATTTAAAACAGACAACAACTGCACATAAAATCTGTAACCATTTTCACTTCATTGCTTCTTCAAACTGAATTTAAGTCATTGAATATATCACTAAACCCCTTGGTTCCTAGGAGATCAACGCATTGATCAATAATGACGTCATGGCGTAAATTGTACAGCGACGTTCTCGCTACAATTCTAACATTATATCTTTAGTCACAGATAAATTCATGCTATTCAGGAAATTCGTAATAATAATACAACTACATTATGCAACTAAAAATGTCTGTCACTTTTTTTTGGTCTTTCTTTAAATAGTATATCCTGCTTTAATTTTTAATTTTATACAAATTCAAAGTCTTTGACAAATTTGTGCAATAATTGTATACCGGGACATTTCTCTAAAATCACTTAAAGCGTGTAGAGGCACGTGACGGGAGATGGATCGCTTAAGTTGTCTGCGTCGGGTCTCTGTCCGATACTGTGGCTCCAAAATGGTTTCAGTTCTAACATTCTGTATTGCATCATTAATTTATGCTTTGGACAATTATATATTTATAAGAACAAATGGTTTATCATTAGGTCTTTTTTATGTGTTCTTCTGGGGGTTTTTTCAGGGAATTGTACTTGACGTTCAAGCGAGTACAAGGTCTTCGGACATGCCTATAAAATTATATTTCGAAATAAAATTAGACGTGAACAAACGTAACGCTCTTTTGAATATTACCAATAATAAATATTTTTTTCATACTTGTCATAAAATGTTGACTGTGTTTGACTATCATATCTATTTGCATGTTTTGCAACTAATGAAAAAAGATAACATCTTCTGTTGTATAATAAAATTGTCATTTAAATCAAGCGCTTCATTCATATAAAAAACAAATTGAGATTTTATATATATATATATATATATATATATATATATATATATATATATATATATATATATATATAACTTCTGGTGACCATTCAATGACTCACTATGCTTTCTGTGGCTGATAAACTCTCATTAGAGTAAAGGCCCAGTTAAACTTAGACTTAGTCCTTAATTCCAAGAGGTCTCTGATTCTCTGATGAAGTGGGGGAATTCTTACAATAAGAATGGGACTAGTGATGAAGTGGGGAATCCTTAGAATAAGAATGGGACTAGTGATGAAGTGGGGGAATCCTTACAATAAGAATGGGACTAGTGATGAAGTGGGGAATCCTTACAATAAGAATGGGGCTAGGGATGAAGTGGGGAATCCTTACAATAAAAATGGGACTAGTGATGAAATGCAGACTCAGATTTAAGTTTGATCTGGTTTATTAAGTCACAGACTTGTATGGTATTAAAATTTCAAGATTCAAATATCAGGTGCATCACTTCCAAATAATAACTCATGGATTTTATATCCCAGTGGTTGTGTGCAGTTGGACAAACATAAGTAATTTAAGTAACAGCTTTTATGATAAAAGTTGATATTAGTTTAGTGTTCAGATGTTATTTTAAAATTATTGTTTCCTTATAGACTTTGAAACATTGACTAACTTTTCATTAAATTCATATAGGTTAGTTTCAAACAGAGCCTTGAGAAACACTCAATGGCTGTAACAAAAGTAACTAACAGTACATGTACAATGCCTTGAGAAACACTCAACAGCTTTACAACGTAACAAATAACGACAGGTTACACAAGGTCACAGACCATTTGACCCTTGTTTTAGCCTTGTATAGACTTGTAATTTTATCAGTTCAGTCTTTGTTTGCGATGAAACTTGTTTAACAGCTAGTAGGGCCATGTAATTCTATTTAGAAGTTTCGCTTTTGTTGAAGCATACTTTATTCAGAACTTCTTTTCAGGTACGGTGTGATCGGGTTAATAGGTATTCTCCCAATTAGAGACGGGGGAAAGGGAGCGGATACGTCGCTAAGATAACCGTGCGAAGGTGAGTAAATGAGTTCCCTGCATTTTCAGTCATAAATTATCAGCCACAATTTATATTTCAAAATTGGGTACTGAATGGACAACTTTATCATCAAACATATTTAATGCATAATTCATAACAACGAATATATCAAGTTATGTGAGCGACGTCTGGCTTATTGATTGATTGACTGATTTTCTTCATGCTACGAAGAGTACAGTCTAACATGCAAAATAAACACAGAATAAGCAAATAAAACCCTTGCAATAATTTGGAAAGATAGTATCAAATGCCAAACACCAATTCGCTTGTTCACAAGGTTGACTGCACGCAGCACATCCAATGATCCAGCATTGGAAGAAACGATAATGTCTATTCTGTTGGATACGGATGAGTTTTGTGATTCAAAATCGTAATTTGGTGTTTTCCTAAACTAACAGAGCAGATGAAATTCTCGGATAAATATACCAATATATATTTATTTACATATTTGGGATGTATACAAAATCTTGGTTGAGAAAAAGTGAATCAATTTTTCTCGGTTTTTGCTTAATTATGTCTGAAATAGAACCAATACCACTTTATATATATATATATATATATATATATATATATATATATATATATATATATATATATATATATATATATATATAGCATACCTTATGCTTAAATAATTATTTTATTTATTATCTATCGTAATGAATACATATATATGAGGAAACTGTTTAGCAGATACAAAAATACAAATAAATCTAAGAAATGAAGGTTTCTTCATCCCAACCATAATCACGAGCGACATGTGCTCAAGTGACGTTACCTGAAAAGAAAAGGGGTTAATTCATTTTATCTCTGAGTACATGAACAGACAATAGCGAGGTCCCCTGGTAATTCAAAATTAGCCTATATCCTGATTATCTGTTTAATGCATCCTTTTAGAATTGGTACAATATTTTAAAACTAAATGAAGACTAACGTGGTGGTAACAAGATGAAAGGACGTGGTTTACTTTTGCAAGTGGAATCGTATGAAATCTAAATTCTGATAAGATTACTTGAAAAAGATGGACATGTGCGATACGCCGATTTCAAGTTTTAAGAAAGTATAGACTTAAGATTTTCTTAGAACAATAATTCGGTAACCCTTTAATACACCACGCATTACACAATTGCTCCATAATATCGGATGTGCAATAAACTGTACTTAAGTCTTTGAAGCTTAAGGGTAAAGGAAAGTCAGTGATAGAAAGCTAACACTTGTAAACCATTCCAAATAGCAAACTGCAGCAAATTTGTATCGATCGATGTTGGTAAATGACAAATGTATGAATACATTTGACTTCTATCTGTCATGATAAACGAATATATGTACATGTATATGCATACTCATCTATGTTCAAGTGCAATACAGAGATTTAAAGAATTTTAATCCATGAATCGTTTTCATTGTGTTTCAGCCAAAGGAAAAAGTTCAGTGTAAATATAGATGGATATCTTACTTACGGTGCATGAACAGAAGATTCTTGTAACTTTTCCTCCATTGAATAATGCGACATCTATATTCAGCAAAACAGTTGATACATTTATCCATTGAACGCACTTGAATTTCATTGTTTTTTGCATCGAGTCTGCTTTGAACTAATATGATTTATTTCCCGTGTTCTTTCCGACTAGATTACACAGATAGTTCTCCGTTCATCCACCCTTTTCCCCTCTTCTACTTCTTTGGAAGAAAACCACATTTTGCATGTTTAATAAGAATGATGTAACTAGCAGGTGCTAAGTTTGGTAACTACACCTTCGAGTGACCAGTTGCAAAAGAATGTCCACAAGTTTTCGTGGAATGCTTCGTGCCCGGTGGGAATTGAGATTTACTCATAATGTAAGCGCGCAATTTATTTTAAAAGGAATATAGAAACAAGTGATTTATGGCCACAGCTTTTATTCTTTCAACCGAAACGTCTGATTAAAATATCAAATAGCCGTTATTGCAAACCTTTGGGATATCAGTCTTTTAATAGAAAAATGTGGAAAGGTATGCATACCATTATGGGAGGTAAAATCTAACTTGGTAATATCACGTTTTTAAAAGTTCTATTTGCTAGAAGTTTTCAGTCTAAAATTACGATGACTGATCCGTAAGCCCTAAGACAGACGAATAAGTATACATAAGTAAATTAAACCAAGACATATAGCTGCCACATGGGAATATCTTTAGCTACTATTTCTATACATATGTGTATTGGAAAATTATTAAATCTTGTTGGAAATATATATACACGTCTTCACTGTCTGATAGAAAACCTGAAAAAGCCGTGAGAGTGTTAATTCGTGCAAGATGTCGTGCTACGAAACCTTTGAACAGTTCTTAGGTTATTTCTTTTTGCTTGACCTTGTATTTTCTTCCTTATAAATAAGTGACAGTCATCATTCCCGAAATCGCGGTGTCACTTGTTCTACGCCATTTTAAGCATCTCACTCGATATAATCGGGGAGTCGAGGTAGCTCAACTAGTAGCGCGTCCGACTTGTACTCCAAAGGTCGCTGCTTTAATACCGGTCCAGGCATGCCGAGTTGGTTGCATTGGCATGTTCTTGGAAGGACACTTAACTCTCATTTTTTCAGCATAATATAACCAACAATGTGCTAAAAGTACTGTGAAAAACCTGGCATAAAAACCCTAATCTATTCAGTTGGAAAGTTCCTAAAGTTATCGCATTATTTCACCATGGCCCATATCGTACGTATCCATAGGACGTTAAATTTTATTATGGGCTTGAATTCATATATGGATGTTATATTCTATTAAATGGGATCACATTACATGCTTTCAGTCCATTCAGTAGATCAAATTAAATTCTTTCGGTCTATTCAGTGGTATCAAATTGCTTTCCATCCAGAATAAAATCTCAATTCTGTGGTGCACTGAACAGAAAATTACTTTCCTAAGGATGTTTCTCACCTAAATTACAGTTATCAATGCAACAAAAACAAAACTAAACAGAAAACAGGTAATGAGGGAAACATATTTCAATAACATAGACTGTGTCGTATACTTTTAAGTGAAAGCAGAACAACACATGTTTATAATAACTATGTGCAATTTTGAACTTTTTTATTCAAATTTATTTCCTCAATTTTACGAATTATTTTCTTTTGTATTGACATTTACCATATCCATTCGCTTTTGAGTAAATATGATGCAATAAGTCATGTTCGTATATACTAGTCAGTACTACTATAACTCAAAAGGCACATGATGACGTGCCTCATGATCCAATTATCTATTTTTTTTTATTTCAAATCTTACAGGAGTACCATAAGCTGCTTCTACGGAGTTGAACTTATGTATGTCAAAGTGGCAATAAATATAAAGAACAAACTCAACCGGAATTATTGAGATTTCTTCAGTGTTCGCGGCTATTGAATTTGATTGATGGTACCTTTTGGATAGCACCAGTATATATTATTATTACTTGCTCATTCTTTCTCCGTTAACTTTACATTGTCAGAATCGTGCAATATTTTTCCATTCTGCACTGCTTCTTACTGCACGACACGCGTGTCTAAAAACAGTATCGTGTGTTATAAGTATTGGCTGTAATCAAACAATATACTCTCATGTAGCAGACACAGGAGCTTTTCATTTATCATATTTGGTCTATTTGAAAGAAGAAATGATAAAGTTGTCGATGTGGTTGCGTTCACTGAATCATAAAGAACCTTTCAGCCAAGCAGACGAATGAACGTAATATTCGCTTTGTATCCGTAATGAAAATAACATTCTGATGAGTTAGACAGCTATTTAGGTGATATGTTCATAACTATTCGCAAATCGAATGGTTCGGACTATGACCCGTGCTCCCAAGGGACTATAAAAATAACATCGAAAGGTATATCAAGGCCAAGGCCTATATAGTCTCCCTCAGAGACGTCCGTTTTACAAGCCAGTCCAAGCACAAAATTCGAAAACAAATGCAACTGAAGAAGGCGGGTTTTGGTAGAAAACCAAGAGCCTCATAGCAAATAAGCCAAGACGAGAAAAAAGTTTTATTTCCGCTGGCCAAATGGGCTGTCTCATCGCAGCTGCTTTGTAAATTTGCCCGTTTTACTTTTTGAGACAATATTTGTATTTATTTTAGCGAATAAAAGTCAAACTGTACTGGTCAGGTAAATAGATGGGGTCCCTCTAACATAGGGCATGCAGGTGACAGGGCATAAACATATGCCATCTTTAGCTGGTAATAAAAATGGCAATAAATATGCTTACCTTTTGGCATCTTGAATTTCCTCTGAATGTATTGTCTTAGTTATTTTTTGCTAATCAGAATTACATGAATTTTAAAAACTTGATCCACACCGCAAAATTGTACTGTAATTTTGTCTGCATCTCCAATAAAAATCACATTCTCCTTACTGCACGCAAAAGAAATGAATGACATATTCCCTAGCAAACAAAATCTAATCCTGCGTCTTTTTGTGAATTTCAGCTAAAAGAATTCATAGTATTTCCTACATTATGATTCCAAGCAATCAATGACAGACGAGAAACACGAGTGCAGCTGCATGAATTTCAGCCCCTCGAGTCACATGTACATCGTACGGAATTGACACATTTTATAAATCCAGTCCAAATCAACTAGAAAAGCAGACTTACGTTGGATCAACAGACAAACGAGATACCTTCATGCCATCACAGTTGAAGAAATTGTTTCAATGCGCATTCATTCACAATATGACTCTAAAGTTCCGTTTTAAACAGACGAATACGAGATATATTTTGAAACGAATGAGTAAGCGCGCGATCAAGTTCAAAGGTCTCTGGGTGGTGATATGTGCGCATAAATACTATTATTTTGTATTGCTGAACCTATAGTTGTGTATTATATATATACGTTATGGCAAATTTCAGCTGTTCATTCCCGCCAAAAGTCGTCCATATTGTTTTCGCCGTTATTCTATTATTTCAGCCAGTTTGATTCAAGTTGTCTCTTCAAGGATCCTATCCTCAACGCTTTGCGATAATCTCTAATTTTTGTTATTCTCAGCTCGTTGAAACGAATACATCATGTTGATTGTAATGACACCTATCATAATATAGTTGTAGCTAATAAAATCATTAGGTACGAGATAACAGATATTGGATGACGTCTGGAAAATAAAGACGATTTATTTGTTTAAAAACATTGCACTGCATGATGATCATGATGACATGCGCTTGGAAAAATATCGATTTCCAGTCTAAATCACTACCATAATTATGTGATGATTTTAAGCCTTTGAAAACTCTTGCCATCATTAGTGCTTGCAGTGGCAGGAGAAAATCGGACATGCGTTGGAGGCCTTGGATTGCCGAATGGTCTAAGGAGCTCGTTTTACAGATCTCTCGCATATCCCACATCTGCGAGCGTGAATTCGCGTCTCGGATCGACCCAAGTGGATATATGAGAAAGCTTATCATTAGCTTCCCGTGGGCTGGTGTTTCTTTCAGGATTCTTCTGCCATCAAATACGCTGGCCGCCATGTATGGCCTATCTTGGTCTGAACGGTGGTGCTAAACCAAACAAACACAAAACCAAGTACATGTGTAAAACGTATTCCTATCTGTTGTGAAGATGCACACAAAATAGCTAAATAATTAAAGCGAAGTTTAGGGCAAAGGAAGCTTGAACTATTCAAGAATCTTGAAAGTGCATCATTACTTAAAACACTCAGTCTGGATCATTGCAGTCCTGGTGTTGGACTGTTTCCGGTATATGCAATGATAATTAGTTGTAATGATGACGTCCTAAACTTGGTAGTTTCAGCTGAGTTTTTCGATTTTCTACACATTAAGTACATCATCTTGTCAACACAATATCCTTTTTACAAATGAAACACTGTTGGAACTTATAACACAACAGACTTGAGACAAGGTTCAAAATGTGTGTATTTATCGTGTATGTGAAGAATATCTATGATTATCATGTTGTATTGTCACTAAGTATTCACGGATTTGTACTGGAGCTGAAAAAGAAAGGGATGGGAGGGACAACACAATTAATAAAGAAACACGGTAAAAACGTTGGAGGATTTATTTTCAACATTAAACAATTTGCACTAATGGCCACAGAAGAATTGCATGAAAAATGACGTTAAACCCTATATGATGATGAACCCTGTAAAGTGCACTAAAATTAGGACGAGCCACATGTATCTTTAACGACAGTAAGTACATGCAAATCGAGTATTGAATAAACAATGCAACATGTAGAAAATACAATCAGATTGGCACTTAATATTTAAGATTTCAAAAAAATGTATTCTCTTCAATAATAAATGTATAAATGTAACATATGACACTGTATTTAAATATATTTGATTGGGTATATTGTATCACAGATCGTACGTAAGAACAAGATCCACTGAAAGACGTAAATACAATTTTGGTCAGTTAAATTTGCTGACATTAAACCCATACAAAATAGGAATTTTAAGTGATAAAATCAATTTTGTCTCTTATGAATTTGGAAAAGAACTACAAATTCCTCACGGTAACAAACAAATCCATCCATCAAACAAATCACATCTTTCTGCATGCACACATATCAAGGTAATTTTGCATATCCGTTAACGCACATGCATACACACATACAATCATATACATTTACTCTGTCTAGCAATCAAATCAATTAAAACAAGTAATAGTAGCACCAGACCAGACCTATGGAATCGTACAACGGACTTTGGAAATACACTTACAGTGTATTTAACCATGAATATCTGTTATGTTTCGATATTGACAGAACAGACAAATACCAAACAAGTAAGATATTGGAAGCATTTTCTCTGTGGAAGTTAAAATGATTATTTAGTCCTCTATCCAATGTGTCAAGCTTTCGGTCACACTGTAAGAAAACTGATGATATACGAAATATTTGTCTTTCACGTTGTCGATTCTTTTGTTTTTGTTTTGTTTGGATTTAAAAGAAGAAAAAAAAACAACAACAAAACAACACCTCACAGCTCCACACAATATGATACGTCACACACACATAAAAATCACTTTCATGTAGCTTTTATGCACATAACAATGATTAATATGAAGCAATTCTGTTATAAAAACACCTGAATATATACTGACATCATTTAGTAGTGTGGTTCAAAAACTGAGAACAAAGTTCCGATTTCCTTACCGGTAATTGCAAGTCATTCATGAGCAGGTAAGAGGACAGGAACTCTCCTTCCATGTTTATCCGGATATAAATTGTTCTCAAAAGAAGTCCAGCTCTGCAGTGATTAAATTGCTTTGTTATTTGTAGTCGTGCAAAATATTAAAAATAATAATCTAACTCGAAACTGATGAATGAATTTACAAACATTTTGACGGTTTAGACAAACAAAATAAAGAAAAAGAACTACAGCATTTGAAAATGGGTATTATGATGTGATCTCTCTTTTGGTGCTGGTCCGCCAGTCAAAGTGATGATTTATGTTGCTACCGGAGCAATCGGTGCGGCACTTGCTAGCTTCAGTTTGACAAATATTACCGCTGCAATGCCCAAAAGTACAGCGCCAGCTACTACCCCTCCAGCAATGGCAGCCGTTGTAGATGAGTTGGTGGGAGCCTTTGTAGATGAGATGGTGGCAGCCGTAGTAGACGTCGTTGTAGATGAGACATTGCTACCTAAATATACCAATGAAGAGAAATCTTTGCAATATTAAGTCATCTTCAAATTACTTTTATACTTATAAAAGTTGAATATAAATATTTGGACCAGTTAGAATTCAGTTTTTTTTTTATATGTTATGTAGCGCAGTTTATTCTCTGTATTTTTCTTCTTAGTTCTGGTCAAAGCACGCCACACTTATGGATTATTTGGGTTCTTACTTGTTAATCAAATATGAACGCTTATTTCGGAAGAAAACTGGCCCCGAAATGAACATAGTTTCCAGTTAGCTAGCGTGTTTCTGAGATAGCTTACTCGCAGCTAGCGTGACAAATAAGAAATACTCAGACTGATTGAGCATTAATAAATTCTTTTTTTAGATACATCGAAAAGAATATATCCGTGTTTTCAATCATCTTGAACGAGCAAAGATTATACACGGTTTGTAATGTTTATGTGTTTGCTGGAGCACTCGGTAAAACTTTACACTTTGAGCTAAAACTCTTCCCTCGTGCCACCTGCAAAGACTGCAACGTAGTATAGTTGTATCTCATTCAGTCAATACTATTATTCATATAATTGACGATATCGTCAACTGGATTACACATTTGTTCATGTCATTTTCTAAATTAGACCTAAGATACCTAGCGTTGTATTATAATGCCCATCGCCCCTCCTCCGTCTATTTGCATGCAAAACGGAAGCTGAAAATTGTTGTTTTCATAGTTTTCTCATTTAAAGTCGACCTGCTTTGTTAGGGCAAGTGGATTAAAATATAAAACTATATGATATTATTTGTAAAGTGTGCATTCCTGGACAAGATTGTAATTGGGTTAGATACTCCTTGAATTACAGTTGATGCGGATCAAAAAAAGAATCCATTTAGATTATGCTCATTGTCAAGAAACTCCAGTTGTCATTAACATACTTCAATTGAAACAATCGA
>JAECUM010000819.1:0-122500 GCA_016617855.1 Megalonaias nervosa | reverse complement strand
TACATGTTCAAAGGATTTTAAATAAATTTAACCATTAAAAGTTTCAATACGCTAAAACTTTTTTCTTATGGAACGTAATACATACGTTGGGAATTTTAAGCATCTAACAATTTTTAATGATCAATTGGTCGCAGAATGAGTTTGCAATATCCACGTCCAAGTTTATTACCCAATACAATAAATAACAGTATACGTAGACCTACAAGATCTAAAACAAAACTCGCAAATTTTAACTAAGCTATTTTGGACAAAATCTCTGACGTTCGCAGGACAAAAAACATACCCGCTATACAAGGTATTATTTCAATTGGATCGCAAACATTTCTCACCTGTAAGCTATACTTTACCAATTACAATTTTCTCACCTGTCAGCTATGCTTTACAAATTAAAATTTTCTCTCCTGTCAGCTATACTTAACCATTTAAAATTTTTGAAAATAAAGAAGATTTACACTTTCTAAAAATGACAAACATGATGTACAATTCTACACTTACTTTGCCTGTAAAGACAGTGCGATGATCCCAGCTGCCACTGGAGTTGAAAACGATGTTCCCTGGAGATTACTGGCACAGCTTCTCGAGTAAGCAGTAGAATACTAGCAGAGACACAAACACACCTTTTATGTAGTTCAAAATATTTTCCACTCCGCGTTTATATTAACGAGCCTATTGAGTAATTTCTCCATATCTCTTAAATCAATCTATAATGAAGGAGGTAGTGAAGGAGTTGTTATCAGCAAATCGAGTGGGGTAATTTTATGATCGATATAAATTAATTTCTTTTTAATTTATATGAATCCTTCCTCATGCACCTAATGCAGAGCTCATTAATCTTTGATGATTTGTTACACAGTGAGATAAATAAAATCTTGGAGAATATTGTAGCAATAGTATATTTAATGTGTATTTGTTTGCAGCAATAGTAAACTTAACTTGTAACATTTGTTTCACATAGCAAAATACTGAGAGACGTTCATGTGGACTTCTTACTAAATCCCTTTGAATATGTATAATATATTTCAAACGAACGGCTTAAATAAGGAAAAGAAAAGAAATCAAACCTAAACGGGACATAAATGACGAACTATTCTTTCATTTCTGAATCATAAAATGAAATATAGGGATCAACATATGAATTAATCCACTTTGTAAGTGTAAAGAAATAGCTATTGTTGAAATGAAGTTCTATTTTCAACAAGAGCTTGTTGATAATTGGATTCTTGGATTTATTTAACTGATAATTTATGGTGGTGGACTTAATATTTTAATCCATCCGGTTTAATTTCAAGGAGTATTCTGAATCTATTAATTTCTTTCCCAATCCCAAGTTTTATAACTGCATCGTTTGTGAATATAATGTCATAGGTTATGTCTGTCAACACGTCATTTTGTTAAATTGGAACCCTGTAATCCATCTACACATATTGACCTGGTGGGGTGGGAGTGGAGGTGGTATTATCATATTTGATATGGCACTTTAGGAGAATGACTATAGATGGCAACAAAGGTTTCAGACTCTGGAGGTAGCGGTCTAGCAAGGAGGGATTGGGATCAAAGGCCACATTGTGTCAAGAGAAATATGGATCTAAGCTTGAAACCTGATCTCCAGCTACACCAATTTGGGAAGAGTAAGCTGATTTTGTATGGTAATTCATAAGGATAAAAATATTACAACAACAGTTTCGAATCTTAAATATCGTCCCAGAGTAGATGTTGGGGATGGCGTGAGTTAGAGATGTGTTGGAAAAGTGAAATGTTCGGATATTTGCGATTGATTCCAATTGTGGTCTTAACATTGTGGCCCCGAGTTCATCTACTTACAAGGTAGCGGCTTGTAGACGTTCCACCGTATGTTGTCGCCATTGCAGCTACACATACTTCAGAGTAGAAGGCTGGTATACCAGTCGAGTCAAGACTGGTCACTCCGATCGTATATATGCTATTTACGTAGCCATCTCCGTTGCAATTATCATACTTGTAACCATTTCCAGCTGCCCAGGTGAAAATAGCACCTTTACCAGAGCGACCCTAAATTAGAATGTAAATTGATATGAGTCACAGCAATATGCATTTTATTAAAGGTTTACATATTAAGGATCTCAACTGGGTAACAATTTAATATTGAATTTATGAAACGAGTTTAATAATGTCCAGCTTTTGCGAGCCTTGGCTCGGAAAAGCTGGATATAATTTAACGAGTTTCATAAATTTAATATTAAATCATTACCCATTTGAGATTCTTTTTATCACATAGTTTTATTTCAGGGGAAATTATTCAGATAGAAAGAAGAACAAATAATTTCGTTCATTCTGACAGACGCTGTACCTTTCATTTGATGTGCGTAAAAAATAGTCCATCACAAGCGTTGAAATAGTAAAAGTATATTATACATTTTTGATAACTATAAATCAAAGAATAATCGTCCATCCAAATAAACAGAACATTTTACAAAAGGCAAAACATTTGTTAACACAAAATGTCCAATTCGTGTGATGTTCCATTGTTTGATACGGTGCACACTACCGGTTGGGTTGGCCTGCACAACACAGTAACAGTGTTTACGTTGAAATTTTCCACATCACAACTAAACGTTACATTGTTGCAATATTTTTGTGAGAAGAAGATTACTGGATGCAGAAATACACATATTTACGGCAAAGTATTTTTGACCGGATATTTGCAGTATTTGATTTGGAACTTTAGACTGTACAGAGGACGTAAACAAATCTCTTTTTGAGTCGGACTTGCATTACATATTTACCGCGTAAATATGCTGTGGCTGGATAAAGTTCTGTCAGTTGGGGAGACCGGTTTATGTTTACATTCTTATGTGACCAAAGGTGAGTTTATTTACTTCAGTAAGTTCACATTTAAACCATTCTTGTATATAGGGTCGATTCCATGCTACCGCCCATCCATCCCAACCCCCACCCTCGTTATCATCTAAGCAATAGTTTTACTTGTTGTTATTGTTCTTGTTTTGGGGCTTTTGCCATTTTTCATGTTATGATATGTTATACATGACATAACAAACCCCTGTGGGTGTAAATTGGCAATATTGAGACTGGACGAGACCATTTCTTCCCAATTCCCTTTCGCGAGTCGAATCAAAAAATGGCGGCAAAAAATGTTCATTCAAAACAAATAATTCCAGAAGGCGGGATTAAAAAGGTTTTCCCACGATCGCAGCCAATCAGTAAAGAGAATACTGCACAATAATTTCATTGGCTTATTTGGACCAATCAGAATCACATAAAGTGATATGTTCACACGTATAATATCAAAAGTACGAACTGCACACACTGTAGGCAAAGTGTACCGACTATGTGATAAATACCGGAAACAAGTTTGCGATGTAAAACGAGCCATATTTTTAGTGACTCAAACGGGTAAGCTATTTTAACGTGTGAAGTGTCAGCATGTTTTTATCATACACATTGAGGAAAAATCAAATATTGGAATTGTAGCCGTTCAACACATGTAAATGATTGTTGCAAATTGTGTACGATGGCTTTTATCAGTGCTTTTCGCTGTTTACGCAGGTTGGTCTCAAAATTTCACAAGCACGTGGTCTTGATAAAGGCAATACGCGAAGCATTAATCTGCACATATCATTTATTCTCTCAGTCGGCTTCATATGCATACTACGAGCAAATTTATTTTGTGACTTGATAACGTCAGCAAGAAAATGATTATAATTTTGTATGAAGTTTAAATGTAAGAAGTGCATCAGGTAATCGTGAAGTGCATTACTGTACGACACGTAGACAAAACTACATATTTGTTTTCTTCCGAGTGGGCTGAAAGAACAAGTTTCGTACGACGTAGGAATATCGAGGCCCTCAGTCCATGACATGTGGTCCTACGCAGTCTTAAACGAGTTCTTTCCCCGATTCTAAACAAAGAACTAATGTTGTATTTTATTTATTACATTTCACCTTTTTTTCACACTATTTTTTTCCCTTCATTTTCAATGTATGCTTTAAATATATAAAGATCCCTCATGTAAGTAAAACGGGCCTGGCCTAGACACATACTATGCAGCTGTGTCATCAGTTTGTCTATGTTACAAATATGGATCTACTCTTTAGCTATAATTTTTTTTTAAATGTTGTATACGAGATACGAATGGATTTAATCTGGAGTCACAGGCAAGTGGACTGTTTCTTACTTCTCAAATCTAACATAGGTTTTGGACCAGTAAGTGACCCTTTTTCTGACACTCTAATAACTAAATACACACTCTACTTCCTAGCAAATTTCAGGCAAATTTCACAGACTAACATTGATTAAATACCATCAATTTTATACAGAAATCTCATTACTTTACAATATATTAAAACTCTCTATTTTTATGTTTTCTTTTAATACAAGAAAGTATTGACGCGTTGAACTTAAAATGATACTTTTAAGCATATATTTTAAGAAATCGAAAATAAGGCTTCGTTCTACCATGCTGGCTAGATTTTTTTTTTTTTATTCATTTGAATGTTTTTTAGCAAGAAAATTCTAAACAAAATTTTAATATTGTCCTTTTTTCTTCTCTTATTCTACTTGAATAGTCCTAAAATTTAAAATGTAAACATACGGTCCCCTTCATATGCTCAAGTGTTGTAAAAGTCTCAAAAAAATTTGAAACAGGATGTAATTCTTCTAAATTAGCGTTACAACCAAAGTAGACTTTATGTTGCCAATGTTTGTCATTTTTATCTCCAGATTTACAAAAGTAATTCGATTCCTGAGGCTCGGTAATTTTAATGGACAATTTGTAAGTCCATCCACTTAAACTTGCTCCTGAAAAATATAATTCTGCTGATCATATTTCTAAACTCTGAAGCAGAAATGGATTTCCGCTAAGTTTATTATTTTATATACTTTACATTGTGGAGTGTTTCTTAAATTAACAAAAAATAAACAGCGGACAAATTTTGCTCCAAACGTGGAGCATTTCTGCATTGAATCTTGCTTGACATGACTCTCTTAGCCTTTCTTACTTCTCTGGATGCTTACATTTTTAATACAAGATTTCATCGGTAATGCTCTCTCTCTCTCTCTCTCTCTCTCTCTCTCTCTCTCTCTCTCTCTCACATTCACACACACACATGTTTGATGTCACTTTTCACACCAGCTTCATCTGAGAACTCACTGTCAAACATTCTGTCCAAAATGTTGTTGTCCACCTCAACTAACTTCCATTTCTCGGCCTGGATACCGTGAAATGCTCATAAACTGCCGTCGCTACTTATGGTACTCTAATAGTATCCTAAGCGGCCATTTTCACCCAATAAGTCTTCATTTCTCAAAAATTATAAATGTGACATTTCTGAATAATTAAAAATGTATATCAATAAATCATTCCCGATATTTTATAAATGGACTATTATAGGATATTTCAAGTTGTAAATAAAAGTTCCTGGCTGGGTGTGCAATGCGGAAATTTTAGGTGTGCAATACGAAATGTGCGACATAGAATCACAGAATGAACATCTGTATCGAACGCCAGACCAGCCATGTAAGATTAAATGGGAATTAGCAAAAAAAAAATATTTTATTCATTAGTGTCGCCAGTTCGTTTCGGACATATTCCATATTTAAATGTATATGAAACATGTATGTGAAGATACTAATACGTATTCAGGCTAATTCATAACTTCCATGATATAAATCAAGACTCGAGTCTTGTTCGTTCACAGTTTGTATTATTTAATTTGATTTTATGCGTTAACCATCTTATGTGCTTGTCACGATAGGCTGCATCTATGAGATCACAAAGCAATGACGAGGGTATAGGTCGAGTCGATGAGGTGCTTTCCTAATGCATTCAGGTGTGCTTTGAGTAATTCTGCTTTTGAGTTGATACAAATCTCTCATACTCTCATGTGAAGATCGAGACTTTTTGTGTTCATCACTCTTTCTCATAAATGACTGAAATTTGTATCGTACATCCAACGTCTCTTATGATTTAAAGATACGTAAATTTACAAAATATCTACTTCCATGTGAACCTAATTTTTACATTGTTATGTGGTTTAATGCGGTCAATATGTATTCTTTCACTAATACTCATCAAATAACTGCCTGTTCCATGACGAGCACCTCCTTCAAAAACAAACCGCTTTGTATTATTTCCATTGCTTTCCACGGTAAAGTACATACCCATTTTTATGACTGGACCGTTCCCACCGACCAGAAAAAGAGACAACCAAAATCAATATAACTGTTGTACATGGTTTACTAAACGGAAAAGATGACTATTTTTTGTGACTGTGTACCTTGTGGTTTAGATAGGTGTGTAGTACAAAACAAACAGACCGACAGACAGAGGGTATCATTGATTCTTTAGTATAAAAGCCAGAAAACAATAAATAGCAGAATATTCCAAGTAGAATAGCAACATGATTTTCTTTTTACAATTGTCAACAATTTTCTTAAATTTCAATATACTGTGTTTATTAATTGCATATATAAAACTGCATAAAATGCTAAACATTTTTGTGCAACATAAGTATCGTGTTTATTATAAATTTGTATAACGACACATTCTTGGACTAGGACCTATGAACGTACCGAATAACAAGAATGATCCGAAATTGTATTAATGCATTCCATTACACTATAAAAACCTATTGCAGGGATTAATTACCGTTGTTACTCCACTTAGCAGTGCTGCCTTAACAAGACTCCCAGTATCATAGTAACCACTTCCATCTGGAGGGCCCCAGCTGTTGGTATAGATGTCCACGATAGAGCGCTGGTGACTTAGCGATTGAGACTCCTTGAGATCTGTGGTTCCATTCGATGTTAACAGTCGGACTCCTAGAAATGGGTAGGTAAGTAATGCAACTTCGTCATATATGAAATCTCATCAATGTCCCGACTTAATTCAACGATTTAGTCTCCGAAAGTAACGAAATAGTTTGTTCCGAATTATCAGCTGTTGCCAGGTATTTCCGGGGTCCTGAGGGTATTTAATCCTTTCTAAGGCAAATGACAGTGACTACTCTCTAACTAAATGATAATGCCGGTTACTTGCGTTTATTATATTATCGTATGTCTCCATGTTTTATTAATAACAATGAGTTTCTTTAGCTTTTTTGGTCAAAAGAGAAGCTTTTATTCAACAAGGCAACATTCCATTTATATTTTACAGTAAATGAAGAACTGAAAATAAAAAAGTACCTAATACGCAGAACCCTGAAGACGAGCAAGAGGAACTTGGAAGACGTATAAGGCCCAACTTAAATAAAAATGATCCAAGTATAGAACAAAGTGGTTAGGACAACGAAAACGTCAGAGACAAGCTACCACAAACCTTAAATGGGTTTGCACGATGCATAAAAAAATTATAACTATACTGGGTACGTTAGTAAGTAATAATGCTGGTAAACGAATGATTATATAATGTACGCTAAAATTTTCTTTGAGTCCTCGAATAATCCGCACAAAAGATAGACGGTTAACTTCTCTATTAAAAGATGGCATAACATGAGCCAATCGCAAATAATTACTAACTGCACAAATTAGCTCGTGATAGCATTGTCCGCAATGAAAAGTGAAGACATTTGTATAACATATAATAAGACAGGAAACGACAATGTTTCATAAAATGCTCTTGAAAATTAGAAAAATGGAGGAACTTGTGTAAAAGTTTCGACGATTTCAATAACGCGTCTTGTCAACATCAAGCTATTTCTACAGTATCATATTTCGAAGTCTTATGTCCACGAAGAGAAAGTTCAAAATTGTATCAAAAATGAAAAAAAAAATAAAACCAGAGACACAAGAATCTCAAAATCTAATCTTGTGAACTACCCATTGTATCTAAGTGTTCTATTTGGTCTGGCTTGGCTCAATAGTCTATGAGATACGAGGTAACTTTGACAGACGGATCGACAGACGGACAGAACAAAACTGTAAAGGAAGCATTTCTAAAATGAATAAAATACGCTTTAAGTTTATTTTTGCAGTTCTGCATATCTAAATAAAATTTGGAAATGGCTTTGATTGGTATCACACTCGCTGTTACTTAAATGTAAGTGCGGTAAATATTTTATAAAAAATATATATTTAACGAAAATTAAAATGTGCAAATAAAATAAAATGACAGACCTGCGCTTATCTTAGTTTCACACTTTGTGTTGATCATAAACATGATAGCAATTCACTAAGAATAAAGATGAACACGTCCTCGTCTTTAAAAAGGAACCGTCTTGAATTATAAATTTTATAAGAAGATATTAAAATATATCAGTGGAAGATACCACTTTTATCGCCACAGTAGAGATATCACGTTTTTGAACTATTTTCTTTTCCATTCTTAGGAAATGTATCTGTCCATAAGCATGGTATTCAAACATGTATTTTCATATTTAGACCTATTCAATTTTTCTTCTTCTTCTTCTGCTCTCTCTCTCTCTCTCTCTCTCTCTCTCTCTCTCTCTCTCTCTCAAATTGAAGATATCTTAAAATTTGTCAAGACTAGACCATCGAAATATCATTTATGTAAAACATATTCCAGACAACAGAAAGTATGCTTCACGTATTAGCTTTCTTAATTAGTTCCTAATCGATATTCTACGTCACCCATAGAGTATCGTGAATATGTTACACTCTACGACAAACGGTACTCACATTTAGGAACGACTCGTCATTAAAGCCAGCAATAAAATTGTTTAACCAGCGGTTTAAACTGTTATCACTATCATAGTCATATTTGAAAAGGATGTAGAAATCGGACATTAATTAGTGTTGATTGCAAATCGAAATTAAGTGGCGCTCAAAATTCGGATCCCTCTGGCATGGTTTGATGTTGTTTACACATTACCCAGTCAATGATGATAGGGAACAGAATGGAAGTGAGGATGCAACCTTGCAACACCAGACTTCACGCTGAATGACTCGGTAAGAGTGTTGTTATGGATAAGGCTGGATTCGAAGTACCAGTAAAACTTCCCAATGAGTTTGAATACCTTGGATGGTATTCCATAGGCTCTAGGAATCGTCCATAGACTCTCGGGTTGAACACTGCCAAACGCATTCTTTAAATCAATGAATATGATGTAAAGAGGGACATTCCAAGCTAGACACTGTTCAATTATGTTGCGCAGAACAAATATCTGATCTATGCATCCTCTTCCTTTGCGGAACCCTGCTTGTTCCTGCCTGAGTTTGTCAACTATGGCTGTGCCAATTCTTCGGAGAAGAAATCTGCAGAAGACTTTGCTGGAGATGAAAAGGAGTATTATCCCTCGCCAGTTGTCATGATTGCTGTGGTCACCTTTTAATGGTAGCTTAACAATGAGGACCTTACACCAGTCCTGTGGAATGACATCATTTTCCCATATCTTTCTAAAGAGGTCAGTTAGCACGTTTGCAGCTTTGGTCATATCAGTTTTCAGCAACTCAGCTTGTAGGTAATCAATCCCATGTACCTCGCCACTCTTCATGGCTTTGATGGCTGCTTTGACCTCTGCTGAGATAGGTGGGCTAATATTGACGCCATTAATATCATCTGATGGTGGCCGGTCTACTGGTTGATCAGGCCCTGGCTAGCTTAGTACTTCTTCGAAGTGCTGAACCCATCTCGCACCCTGATTCCTTTGCGATGTTATCACTCTTCCCTGTTTTTCTTTAACTGGCATGCAGCGGATGGAGAGCTGTTTTGTAATCTTTTCTACTACGTTCAGTGCACCCTTTGCTCCTGTTTGTTCTGCCTCATTTGCCAGTTCATAAACAAAGGTTCTTTTATCCTTCCATGCACTCCTTTTCACTTCTTTATCCTTCAGCTTTTAATCTTTCTGTGCTACTCCAATCAACATTGGTGACATTGAACTCAGCAGTTTGTATTTGGCCTTTCTCCTTTCGCCTATTCTCTTAACGGCCCTGATCTTAACCCTCTCTTTTCCTTTTTCGTTCTATAACTAATGATTTTACTTGCATCTTCAGAGTATGTTTTTGTGATGTTAGTCCATGTACTTTCAACTGTATTATGCTCTTCCCCATCATCATTGGCAAATGCATTTAAACAATTTCTAAGCTAGATAGTAAAATCTTTCTTTATCTCTGGAGAGCAAAGCTTTCTGATGTCAAACACTTTTCGCTGTTGCTATATGGTACGTGTTGCACGTAGCTTGAAATGTACAATACAAAGAACCAAAGTCCATACAAGGAAACTCTCCATCATTATAATCTTTTGTTTAAAGATAATACGCTCTCAAATCTGTCGGATACGACTGCTACAGTATCCCTACACCAATCATGTTCACTGTATCAATCCGCGCGAGAAATGTGTTAACAAAAATATTTTTTAAAAATCTCTTCATTTTCGTATGAAAACACAAATCATTTGACAAAATATTTAATTTGAAGCATAATATGTACTTGCTAAATTTTTAGAATGCCTCTCTTCCAAAATTATTCAAACTTTCGGAACTTTTTATTACTGATGTATTAATGCAGCCCTTGATCGCATTGGCACAGAATGGAGAAAAGAAAGTCATGCAAATCGAAATTCGAAGTGGATTTATTAACTGAAAGGAAACGATAAAATTACACGTTCTACCTTTATCCTGAACATCAACATGCTGTTATACGTGCAGTCATGCAAACACACACATTTGAATAATGTCTGACGTAAGGTTTAGAAAGAAGAAATATATTATATGTGTACTGGCAGAATGTTCAAGGAAACAAAGCTAAGACTCGCTGATAAGTCAGCATCGAGGGTTAAAGTTTTACAACTAATTCTGAACCACTAAGTTAAGGAATCGTTCCATTGCACAGTATTTCTTTGCACACGTGTAGACTTATTTTTCTATAAACTGATGCAGCTGATATAAAAGATGATTTTAAGTTTATTCAACTTCTGGAGGTACTCACTTTACACAGAAACAGCAAACACATAGACATATATGGTAAATATCTGCAGGCCAAAAATGGAACAATTAAACGTAAATGAATACGATATCGTATTCATTTTTTTATATAACAAAACCTGTATTGGACATATTTATTTGCCCTTGTCATTGGTTGCTATTATAAATTTACTAGAAGATTAAGCAAACTGAATTTAAGCAAACGCAAGATTGATATGTCCAAGTAACTTACCTATAACTTTTGCACCGTAAGCAACCCCTACAACACACTCGTTGTTATTCGCCTCTGCAACAATTAAACCGCTACACTGGGTACCGTGACTGCAATAAGATTCAGACGTGCAAGTGTTTACTCATTCAACATGGTCCTTGTTCAATAATGTCATAGAACAATGGTTCCATACCCCCAAGTCGCGACCCAAATCAGGGTAGCGAGGACGATCTTGGGGGGGTAGCGGAGGTCTCCAGGATTGTTTTGAGGGTGCAAAAGCTTATCAAAATGTGGAAGCCGAGTCGTAAGGCACAAACAAATATTTTTTAGAGTATCGGCCACAAAAGGATAGGACCCACTGTCACAGTGTCTCATCAAATTAAACCCATTCTGTATCTTAATTACTAGGATCTATTAATTAATATAATATCAAACATCAACAATATTAAACGATGATTTGCACATTATATTTAAAGATGAGTAAGAAGACATTTCTGTTATAAACGTAAAGACTACAGGAATTTATTATCACATTATCAAACCCATTATGTCATCATTCCAAGCAAAAGAAGGTTATGCATCATATATATATATATATATATATATATATATATATATATATATATATATATATATATATATATATATATATATAAGACCAGCATGGAACTATCATTATTTGTTAGTTGTTTTCTTTCCTATTTATATCAAATATACTCCTCGTTCACTTATTCATACATTTTATATACTAAGATTGATGAACGTTTTAACTCTGGTTAAATAATTATCGGAACTTTAAAATATTTGGTCAGAAAAAGCTCAACTGTGTTTCTTAAACTAACAAACGAATGGTGTTCATAAGGTCCTCTTAACACAAATCAAGTCATCTATAAAACTGTCGTAGTGGATTGTTGCCTCTAATTGTTGTCAGTAAAGACTAACTTTTTTAACAGATTGCAGTATACAATAAAATATGAATGCTTACTCGTTACCGTCACGAGGGTCTGGGTCTGCGTTATTATCTACGTAATCGTAATGGTATCCGCTGTACTGAAATAACAACAAACCGTCAGTGTGATTAAAGTTAGATCTCCATTGTCCTACGTGAAGATCAGACAGCGACCTCTTAGGGGTCATGTTCAGGTGGCGTTTGAATTAACCAATGGAAATGCAGCTTTCAAAAATCCTGAACTATACTGCTCAGTCTCCAAAGCGAGACGATATAAGAGTTCATGTGATTAGCTGATAATAATAAAATAGGTCATCACAACATGACCCTTAAGCGGTTGCTGTCAGATCATCATTTAGGACAGTGCAGATCTACTTTTAATAAGATTGAACAAACCGTTAAATACGTGATTCAATAATATACTTCCAGACCAGGATAAACTAAACAATGAACTTTGCGTAACCATGAGAAGACGTGTAACTAATGATACGATTGGACGTAATTTTGTACCTTTTATATGTCTATAATATAGAATATAACCGTACATTGACCCTAATGTTAAGTCATACCAGTAAAAGTTCCTAATTTAATAAAAATATTATATGTAATTACAAGATTGAAAAATTGGAAGAATAAAACGCAATGACAAACGCACAGCAAATAAGGACTAAAAAGAATATTGACAGCTATAGTTGTCGTAGCGACAGGTTGTATAACTACATCGTTCTCTCCATAGTGATGATAGTGTTAAATTCTATCATTACCTGCTACCATGTAGGTAAAGCACTGAATATCTTTTAACTTAGTATTAAAGCTCTCTTAGTTCAATATATGCATGCAAGTTTCTTGCCATGTAAGCAATTAAACCTATGTATATTTGACATAATTTTAGAACATTTTCAAAAGAACAATATGCCCTTCTATAAAACACATATTTGATTGTATATAAGAGGCACACTCAGAAAAATAAACTTCCTTACACTTAAACGTATATTCTAACAATGAGAAATATTTATTAATTATATACAGAATTAAACAGTACCTAGAGAGAAGAGAAGGACACGTGCCTACAAAGTCAAGCATTTTAAACAAACACGTGTGCATATATTCGCATTCTCACAATCATTCACGGTAGTAATATCTTTTGAGGAACTCAAAGGGATCTATTTTATCCTAACTTATCCAGAAATCACTCTTTCCTCAACTAACCATGTTGGCATCCAGATCTGTGTGAGTTATCTCGACTCCGTCGTCTACAACTGCAATCGTGACCCCACTACCATTGTAACCCAGATTCCACGCCTCCTGGATCTTCATGGATGGGGCAATAGCTCCGTTCTAAAGACAAAACATTTTTGATTATTTCATCTTATCAGCAATCAAAATCTCCGCGTTATTTTTCCTGCCATTCATTCTCCACGCCTATCAGTCGTTTGTCTCGATTCCTACCTATAGCTAAACTCACATGTATCATGAGGTTCCAAGCATCACGTTGGGTTAGTGGTCTCTACGGTGATTCAGGAGTCGCAATCTGAAGGATGCAGATTAAAATCCTGTTTATTGCCATGCTAGTGTGTTAAAGTTTTGGAATATGGATTAATGTTTCTAAATTAAATCAAACAAACAAAACTTGAAATTCGTGATTCCTTTGTTAATATTTGGGGATAATGTTTTTCTAATATTGTAACAAGGTTGCTTTGCAGAAAGATTAAATACGTTGCATATACTTACGAGGTACCATAAGTTTGACCATTGTGTATCTGCTGTCTTTTTCACACGCACTTTGTACTCTTGTTGTTCGACTTTTTTCACCTAAAATAAAGAATTCGAAACAAGCTGACAGTTGTCTTTTTTTGAATGAATTATGTATTTTACACAGCACCAATGCGTATTCCATACTAACTGAAAATAATCGTGGATTACAAGGAACGTATAATTTCTTCTTAAAAAATATCCGTCAAGGATGGTTGAAGTTAGTGCGTATTGTGGTCTTCGTCAGTTTCGCTTTAAAGTGTTAAAATTACTAGCTTCTGTAAAAGCCTATGTCTGCAAGAATTTTCAGGAGATCATACATTAGTTTTGAAGAACAAATATGCATTTTTCAAGCGTTATTACTTGGAGACTCTTTAACAACCGAGTACCATTCATCAGAGCAGAACCCTACTAAATTCAAACACGTTTAAACACATACATATCCCATTTGGCTCTTTAAATAAGGGCATTGCATTGTGATTGGAAATCATCTTCAAATTAATTCAGAGCATAAACAGCATCATGACAATCTTGACAATGTTAAGAAAGTAAGAGGTGATGTACCCTAGACGAAAGGTATAATTAAGGATTACAAAAGACGTGCAAAAAACAGTTCCTATCACGTAGATGTGCTAGCAAGGTTGTGAGGAAGGACGATGGTGGATTCAGCCAACAAGATACTGATACCACTCAATGATGAAGCATACACATAAAACAACGAGAAACGGAAATGACTTTTGTTCAAATTAAACTCATGACAGTCATTGTGGTTTCGCTGAGCGAAGTCGTTGTTTCATAGACTTATTATCATAAACATGCTTGTAACTTGTTCTTACTTGTCTTTTGGCAGGCAGTTATAGTAACAGTTTGCTAATTATAAAGTCATGCCGCTAAATTATAACACACCTAGGAAGTTGCTTCTAAATTAATTATTTGACTTCTGTAATCTTTGTTCGACTATTCAGTGACAAATATAAATATCTGCCAATTAATTAACACAGTTTCTGCGAGTCATGTTTCTGCATCTGGTAAGGTGACATACAGAGGAAATTTAGAAATATACCATCATACCGGCCAATAAGGAAGTCAAGTATAAACTTTGTAGCTGCAACTTATTGGATACGAGCATTTCTTGCACATATTGAAAGGAGAATTTGGTAGTATGTTCTGTGTGTCTATGATTTTGTTTGGCATATAAGAGCACATCAACACTTGAAAGTATGTAATGCTGAGGCAACAGGAGTTGTATCCCTGCAAGGATGAACACAACGAAAGACTGTCGGGTCTGGGCTGGATTCGAGACCACGCCCTTCTGATCGCGAGTTTGAGTCACTAAACCCTGAGCCTCCCCGATTCACGATCTGTGCTGAAACTAACTTCATGCTTTTCATAATTTAACACAAGTGTAAAATGAGTACATATCTGGGTCCTTTTTCTATTATTGTCCGGATGTATTTTGAAGTTTCTTAATGCTGCATTCCATATGGAGTCAAGGACTTCTTGTGCACCTTTTCAAAAAGGGTTTCAAAGTGATATAAATAATAATATTGCATGGTTGTATTGGAAAAATGTTCTCTAAAATCCTGAATCAAAGAATTTCATCCTGGATTACTTAAAATGACTACATTACCAATGAACAATATTTATTTAAGAATAATAGTTGCACAATCATTGCCCTTTTGGATATCGAAACTTTCCATCTAAAGTAATTGAAATAACATGCTTTCTTACTCTGCTGAATTCACAACGGCGTTCGATTATATACATAGAACAAGCCTTTGGATCAGACAATGTTTGAGCTGTATTATATCATGCCTAAAATATTCCATATATTATCTGTCTGATGAGGGCTATGCCAAACCAACCAAATCTACTTCAGAACCGTTCATGCCGCGTTAAATTCTATCGCCATAAGCAGGAAAGTCCCAAAATTTTAATTTGCAGACACATTTTATTATGATCTTGAAATATTTCTGTACTATTATGTTTTATTTGTAAAACCTTTCAAGATTTTATGGATTAAAATGTTGGTTTTTATTTCAAAACTCAAAGTATCTGTAAATTAATACAAGCAAATGAATGAAAATGATATTCGCAACGTCCACAACAAACGTGAGAGACGCTAAATTGAAAATACCATTCTAATCATTTAATTAGTTAGTAAGGAGAAATGTTCGTAACTTTTCTTTAATGGAATAATTGGATATATAATATTAACGGATAAAAGCATATTGAGGGCAAGAACTATTGCATATATATCAGATACGTACCATTTTATAAGTGAAAGTAGTAAATTCGTGGGAAAGAAATGCAACTGAAGGTTTTGGTAGAAAAGTAAGGGTCTCAGAGCCATTAAGCCAAGACGATGAAGAATTTTTATTCCCGCTGGCTGAATGAATTGTGACACACCAACTGCTTTGCAATTTTCAGCGTTAACTTTTTTGATACAGTGTCTCGGATTTAGGCTAGCGGTACACGCCATACAGGTCATAACATAGCTGCGGGAGCATGCAAGTGACCAGGCATAAAATGTCTACTTTAAATGGTAATAAGAATGACATAAATATACCTACATTTTTGCATATTGAATTGCCTCAAAATGTACTTCCTTAGTTCTGCAAATCTGAATTACATGGGCTGTATCATGGGTTCTAAAGCTTGATTACACATTTAGAACTTACAATGTAATCTCGACTACGTTTCAAGTACAATAACAATTTCCATACTGCACTCAAAAATAAAGGTGATATTCCATATCGTCTTTTTGATAATTAGAATTGAAAGAGTTCATATATTTCCCACATTATGATTCCAAGCATTCAGTGACAGAACAGAAACACACATGCAGCCAAGTCATGACGCTTTCCTCCGTGCTCAAATCACAGAAACATGTATTCTCTGTGGAAATGACACAGGTAATAAATCCATGTCCAGCGAAATTGAGTAAAATCGACAAATAAGAAAAAAAAATCCATTCATTCCAGACTAAGTAGAAAAGGTGTTGCAATGCGCATTCATTCATGATATGACTCTAAATTTCAATTTTAAGTCGACCTAATGCGACAATACTTTTTGAAGGTGATTTCGAGCGCGAGTAAGTTCAAACTGCGCTGGGCGGAGTTATGTGCGCATTAATATTGTTCTTGTGTATTGACGAATCTGCGATTGAGTATTTATTTTGGATATGACTGAAAAATTGTTAAAGCTACGTTAAAAATCATAATCACATCACATAACACATTTATTTTGGAATACAGCATAAATTCAATTACTGTGTTTTTTGTAGTGTATTGTTTTATATAAGTAAGCTTTAAGTAGAATAAGATAATGAGTATATAATAAAAAGGTTACAGCATTTGTATGGGAAAATACGAACTAGTTTTGTCGGATGGATATTGCATTCCACAAGGTTGTGCATTATCCATCCGAAAAAACTGATTAATATTTTCCCATACAAATGCAGTAACCTCTAATTGTGTGATAACTGACCTCTCTTCGTTAAAATAATTAAATTTTCTTTTTAAAATATTCCGGGTTGTCGTACTAAAGTCCTTGTCACATTTCGTTGTTATGGTTTATTTAGATAACAATGTTCACTTATCTAGTCAGCGTATATGGTACTCACAGGTTACTGCATTTGTATGGGAAAATATGGACGAGTTTTTTCTGAGTAATGCTGCACGACCAAGGGAGTGCAGTATTAGTCCGAAAAAAAAGAGTTCATATTTTCCCATACAAATGCAGTAAGCCTTTGATTATATGCTCATTTTGTTTTTCTACCTAAGGCTTAACAATAAAAGGAATACACTACAAGAAACAAATTAACTGAATTTATGATGTATTCCAAAATACGTTCACAACCGTAGATACATCAATACACACTAACAATATTAATGCGCACATAGCACCGCCCAGCGACCTTTGAACTTGGTCGATCGCTCGAAATTAGTTCTTATTTTGTTCTGCTTAAAATTTAAATTTAGAGTAAATGAATGAATACACATTGAAACATCTTTTCCAGTTGGTCTGGAATGGATGAATTTTGTTTCTCTGTTGATCCAACTCAAGTTTGCTTTTCTGCTCGTGATAGGCTGGATATTTCTAGCCGTGTCAATCCGTACGACGTACTGATTTGAGCTATAGACTGGCATTGAATCAACCGCACCTCTGTTTCAGTTTTGCCATTGATTGATTAGAATCAAGTGCGAAATATATTAATTCTTCTAATTAAAATTATCAAAACGACGCTATGGAATATCATTCATTTCTCTTTGAGTGCAGTACAGAGAATGTAATTTCAGTTGGAAATGTAGTCGAAATTACATACCATTTCGCGGTGTGTATCAAGTTTTGGAATGAATGATATGGGCCGTGTCATTCGGATTTGCAGAACTAAGAAAGAACATTCTGAAGACATTCAGGATGCAAACATGTAAGTATATTTATTGCCATTCTTTTTACCAGCTAAAGAAGACATATGTTTATGCCCTGTCACACGGATGCCCCATTGTATCAAAATAGTTAAACGGGGATAATTGCAAGCAATTGTTGTGTGACAGTCCATTTAGCCAGTGTAAATAATACTGGTTTATTGGCTCCGATGTTCTTAGTCTCCTAACAAAACTTTCAGCTGCATTTGTTCTCGAATTTAGTGTTTTGACTGACTTGTAAACTGATAAGTCTTTGATAGACACCCTTTTGCCTCAGTATGCTTTTATATGCTATTTTTATCGACCCTAGAGAGCACTTGTCATAGTCTGAACCAATCTATTTGCGAAAAGGTAAGAATATTTCTCCTAACTAACTATTTAAATGATCATAATTGTATTTTAGTCATTGCGAGTCTCACGTTTGTTGCTGACATTGGCTTGCTTGTTTCAAATTTTTGTTTGTGACACAGTGAACTCGTCCACATCGTCAACTTTATCGTCTATACTATCAAATGGGAGAAACAGCTTGTTTAGTTCATTCACAAACAAATCTAATCAACCAAAAGCTAAAGCGTCTACGACATAAGTGTACACGGGTTGTTTACAAAGTAACTGCCTATTACACGATTCTATTTTTAAACACGTGTTGTGCAGCATGAAGCCGTGCAGTATCGACAAATGCTGCACGATTTTGACAATGTAAAGTGAACGGCGAAAGAAAAAGAGCATATACTAAAATAAAATACGGCAAAGCTTTTAGTTGAATTTAGATGAAAAGGGAATCTTAAAGAATATAAGTCATTCAAAGAAAAATATAAAACGAAAGGAATTATTTGGATTATTATAGATTTACACGAGCTATTTTGATACATTGGACATTATTAGTATTATAAAGGAATAATATAACAGAGTAAAAATCTTGCATATACAATACAAATTACAAACTTACCTAACATGACAAGGGATGTAGGCTTATATATGAAATATTACAAACACAGAAATATCGGTTCGTGGAATGGGCCGAAATAAACAAGAGATCTTATCATCAAAGCTGAAAATATGTTATGGAATGGGGTTTACTCCGTCCCTATCACGTGCACTTCTGAAGCCAAATTACTTAAATTCCAATAGGAAGAATTGCATCACATCTTAGCAACAAGACTATGCCCGGTTAAATTAACTAATACACCTCTCTATTATTTATTATTCGTTTACGAGTATATTTTTGATTAGCTATATGCATGTATAACCACTAGAAATTTATGCAGGTCTTATCTAAAGTTTCTACAAAGAGCCGCATTGAATTATAATGATTCCTCTCAAAATATTGGTTTAGGTATTAATGATGGCAATAAATGTATCAACCACTTAATCATTATTGCCAGATGTTAAGCTTATAGATCTAGTGTTAAGAATGCATTCATAGATTTGATCAATCATGTAGTTGCTGATGGCATTTAATAAATATTCAAAACGAAACAGCTAATTCAAATATAAAATTAGACAAGTCCTATGGCAAGTGTTCTGATGTTCTAAATCTGGTAGAACTCAATCTCGCCATGTATTTTTCATGAATTATCCTTGCTTATGTATTGATTTTTATCATGAGTTGAAAATGTTAAAATGAGACTATTTTTTTTAAAACTCTGTATCAGAACAGTAGCTTGTCACATATGTCTAAACTTTAGATTTTAGATAAATAAACTGATAGTTCTGCGAATAGTATTGTCCGTTATATATATATATATATATATATATATATATATATATATATATATATATATATATATATATATACCATATATATATATATATATATACAAATCGTATGGCGAATAACAGTCCTTTCAAATGCACTGGCTAGTTAGATACTAGTTTTGCACTGTTCGTTGTCAGTTTATTGCATATGTTTATTGCATATATATATATATATATATATATATATATATATATATATAGAGAGAGAGAGAGAGAGAGAGAGAGAGAGAGAGAGAGAGAGAGAGAGAGAGAGACTTTATATAGTATGGGAATCCGTGATTTCTTGTGGGATTTTTTCAATTATTTACTTATCAAACCAGCTCTTTCTTCCATACAAAGCAAACAATTATGATACATTGGAAGTTTCTTAAGCTGTCTTTACTGTCAATATTTAAGGATGTTTTGCGCCCCACGAAACATAAAACCTCACCACCGTTGCACGTTAAAAAGTTTTGTATCATAAATGTGGAATTCTCTTTATCATCCGCGCTAAAAAAATATGTGAAAGTGTGTCGGACAGTCTTAATTAACATCTGTAATTATTATAGCTGTTTTGTTTTCGAAATAGGCTTCTTTTTCATTTATTTAGACTTTCTCTTCTTTAATTTCAAAATGTTTGGTCTATATTTTCTAAGTTATCTACAGGAAAATAATATTAATGTTAGCACATAAGTACACTAAATGGTTGCAGTCGGAACATTCGCAGTATTTTCCGTTAAGTCGTACGTATTACGCAGCTATTGAGAACGATATTCGGAATTACGTTTGCTCACATGACGGAGGCAAAATTGCAAACGGAAAATTGTCGGCCCTTTCTATCGCAACCTGTGGTGCACTAAGCTGGATGTGAAGTACCAAAACCATCAAATTGACGTGTATTCCCACAACCACTTCCGGGGCTATTTCTCGACTTCAAGGAAATGGCCGAACGATGTTCCGATCGTAAATGTTTGATTCATTGCCATTTGGTTTGGAGGGAGAGTAGGGTGGGGCGTCGTTTGCACTTAATCTGCTTTCTACGAGACATTAAATATTTGTACAGTGCAGCTCCCGCCGATATATTTCTAAATAAACGTGACACCTGCGTTAATTAATTGAAACAATCAAACTTTTCATAACAGTTGAGCTAGATATATAGCTTATGATAAAATTTATGATTTATCATTTCAGCCTTATTGTAATTAGATGGCATCCATAATAAATCTAAGATGCAGCCATTATACTTTGATTATTAATGATTTTTTTTTTCTCCTTTGTCATGACGAGAAAACAAAAGAACATTTTGAACGAGGATTATTTTATCCAGAAAGAGATAAAACATGCGATGCTTTAATTTAATTTGTAAATACATTCCGAATAGCTGATATTTGATATAGGTTCGTTTATGTCGATAAGAATTTTATTACTGAATTAAGTATCACTAAAATATCCATATATTTTGTTAAATTTTCTGATTGTTGTTTCGTGTTTATTTCATTCATTATATTAAATCTTGCTATACACAAACTGAACCTCAAAACAGGCTGAGTGAAAATTAATTGCAAAGACAGTAACGCTGCTGTTAGTCATATCCGGTACTATTGTTTTTAATCAAGATATTTGTCATACATGTTCAATCACCAATGACTGCATGTTATGTGTTGTATTAAAAAACAAAATAAACTAACCTGCTTGGATCAGCACATGCACTATGTAGGTGCATATTCACTAGTTGTATATCTCTAGTTAATACGGAAAAATGTATCTGCCTGTATTATAAACTAACTACGTTTAAACTATTTATTCAAATTTGGTATGCTTAGTGGATACAAATTTAAATATTTGTCATCAGATTTATTTTGAATAGTATTCCTGTATTACCTTCCCTGGCGCCATCAACGTTTTCACTGTATTCGTGTCTGGCTCAATTGATCTAGTGCCTTTAGGTTTCGACATGTCCGTCACCAAATACAAACAGCACTGACCCGAGATATTCAGCTGAAATGTATAATGGAGTAGGAATTACTAGAGCAGCAGGGAGGGTGAACAGACCACTTTTCGTAGAGCCTTTATTTTTTAAAAATAAGGGTTCCTACAATGGCTAAAAAAAAAAGATGTTTGAAACAAAGGGACTACGAACAATGGAGCCTTTATTTTTTAAAAATGGAACCAAAAAAAATCACATACATGTGGTTGCACCCTCCCTGCTGCTGTCGATTTAAAAAGATTATTATATCAATAATGATTGGTGAAGCTCGTTCAGCAAGATTAGCTCGAGAGCGACTAGAAGCGATACAGAAATATCTTCCGCTTCATAATAGTGTTAAGCAAAAATTACAAGAGCGTCAACAAACACAAGAAGAATTTACAGAATCCGCAGAGCAATTATTTAAACCTATCACGAAGACAACTGAAGGTATTCTTCCCGTGTTGAAAAAGACCGCTGAATCAACTGAAAAAATAGCGGAGAGAACTAAGAAGACAAAAAAACTTTTACGAGAACTTCCGAAGAAAATAGCTACTACGATGCCAACCCCGGAAATACCTGAGGATGCAGACCAGGCGGAAGGTGATACTCAACAAGAACCAGAACAAGCACGAGTCAGGGCTAATCTGTCCGATAAATTACCGAAGATGTCATTAATGTTATCAGACAGGCCAAAAATGTAAGACAATTAGCTGCGAGTGCTGTGAAAGGTTATGATAATCGAAAACAATTTTTAAAACCTGAATATGCTGATGATCTTGTGAGTCGCGAAACTTGGTACAAATGGATATTTCGCATATACCATAACGTTGATCAAGCTCGAAACAGCGATCCAAGATATATGGAATATATTCATGCAATAGATGAATATATTTCGTTTATACAATTACCACCAGAACAACAATAACAAATACGACAACAACGAAAAATAATGCAACAACAACAACAATTATCATCGCTATCGCCAAAACAGCGAGCACAACTACGACAAGAAGAACTAGAACAACGAACACAACAACGACGACAACGACTATCATCAACAAGACAACAACAATAACAATTATTATCACCACAACCACGAGAAAAAATATCTTCTTCACCATCCAGTGATGAAGCGTTTTATTCCCCAGAAGGATCCCCAGGTATCCTTGATTTATCAGGTCCCGATAAAGGTGCAACTGGAAGTGGTATTAATACTCGAGGAAGTGGCCTTGTTACTTGTCCCGGTAATATCTTTGCCGACGTAGATAGATTAGAAATTTTAATCGGTGGAAAATGAGCTGGTAATAATTCTCATGAAATTATCAACGAAATGTCATCAATTTGTCAACGATTATTACAGGTCGTATTATGGACGTTGGCGTATATCGGTCCCTCATTAATGAAATCGCCGATGATTATCACAGTGATTAAACAGATATAATTACTATAATAAGATGATCATACTTGTTGCTCAACGTGGACCAACTATGGACAGGGTGGTAAATTCAAGATTACCTGTATGCAAGACATTTTACGGAGATGGATTTGGTGATGTTATTCAGGGTTTATTTAGGAGAATAGCCCCCAAAGCAATACCAATCGCAAAGTAACTAGGAATGAAAGCTATTGACGTTATTCGTGAAAAAGGTATTAGCGCTGCTGGTGACGCTACTAGTAAAGCATTTTCTGCAATCAAGGATAGATTATTACGATTAGTACGCAGACCACAAATAGTCCGACCCCCACCAGTAAAATTACCCAGCACTGCAGTGATGCCTGCAAGTGTTAGTAAAATAATAAATCAAGCCGCAAATCAAAAACTAGCAGTTAGCTGATGAAAAGGAAAAAAAACGTAGCAGCAAGTCTGATGGCAGGAAGTGGTCTTGACGATGACCAATAACATAATATGTTCAAACGTGTACCTGATCCCGCATTTGACATGGATGCGCCAGTTCTCAAGGATGAGTCTGTGCGTGATTATCAATATTATTCTTACGACGCACGACAGCCAAATCAGCGTGGACGAATCGAATTACAAGTTCAAGATACAAGTAGATATTTCTTACCCGCTGAAGCATTTATTGAAGTATAAGGTGAAATTTTAAAAACAGATAATACTAAATACGGAGCTGATATTAGTGTTGGTTTTGTTAATAATGGCATCATGGCGTTGTTCGACAGCGCCACGTACATGATCGACGGAAGAAATATTGAATCGATTCAAAAAGATGTTGACGTTGTCACGACGATACTTGGCCTTGCAAGATACAGCGACGATTACATGTATTCAAGATCAGCTGGTCCATCAATGATGTTTACCAAGGATACTTCTGATCATCCTGAATACACCCAGTATGAAATAGGACGACCAATGAACCTTGCTAGAAATGCCAACGCGGATGTGCAAAGTATGATTATTAATGTCGATCCAGATTTCAACTTAGGATTTAAATCACGTCGAGCAATGTTGCAGGGTGGAAGCAGAAGATTTTCTTGCGCGATTCCACTATCACATATTTTTGGATTCTGCAGACACGTTAGAAAATTATTTTCGGAGCCAAACATACAATTGTACTCGTACGAAAAGCAACAGACGATGATGCAATATGGCGACCCGCCGGTGATGCTAGTAAGGTAATTCTGACAAAGCTTTCATTGTGGATGCCAATAATGACTCCAGCGATACCTGAAGAACAGCGGCTGCTTTCTTTCATGGACAACGGCGGTAAGTCGACGCTATCATGGTTAACAACAAGCACAGATGCTTTTCAAAGCACAATTAATGGTTTATTTACATGGCAGATAGCATCACAACAGGGTATCTTTGCGCCGCGACATATATTCGTTGCGCTTCAAGATGTTGCACGAGTAAATGATCAAACGCGTAGTACAATGATATTTGACAAACTCGGTGTTTCCGAGGTTTCATTGAGAATAAATGGACATCAAGAACCGTCGGAGGATATTTTGTTGAATTTCGAGAAAATCATGTGGCGCGCGCATATCATCGACTGATGTCGTTTATGGTGCGTGATCAAAATATTGATACTGGTTTATTACTTTTCGCTGGAACATTTGGATTTGTTTACACAGTCCGTCGTTGACATATATTTTCGAGCTTGTGTGACGCGAGGAGCTATTGCTAGTTACAGAGCAATCGCCGTTATACTCAGCGATAAGACAATGCTACTTGAAGGTGCTGGTGGTCGCACGAGAGTCGTTGATGCTCCAGTAGAAAATATGAAAGAGTTAATTTAGAAGTCAGAAATATATCATAAATGCTATATCATCACGTTAGTGTCAGTCTGACTCCCAGTCAAATTAAAAGACTTCAGTCAACATCAGCGAAGCGATGTGGAACAAAAATATCATTAAAACAAGAACAAATCGCAGGTGGCCAAAATAAATTATCTCTGACAGAACGCCAGTTCAAGCACTTCAATGAAGCTAAGCAATCAAAGAAAGGTATACGAGTAAATCTTTCTGCGGGTGCTATCAGCGACATCGTTAAGACTGGTGGGATATTTCCACTTCTTGCAGCTATCCCAGCATTAATAGCCGCTGCCGCTCCAGCTGTTGCAAAAGCTCCTGAACAAGGATTTAAAAAAAGGAAACGAAGAGGTCACGGTCTGAGACTTCCAGGGTCTCGATACGGACGCGGATTAAGACTTCCAGGGACTCGCTGATTTTCCCGATGTCTAACTTTGATTTACTCGATAATGCTAAGCAACTAAATATAAAAAATTTCAGAGGTGTTTTTATGCGTGATCAATTACCGAAAAATCCAAATCTGATTGAAACAGGTATTATTAATCTCGATAAAAGCTCTGGTCGTGGCACTCACTGGGTTGCATATGCAATTGATCCATGTGGTATTGTTTATTTCGATTCGTACGGACTGGCACCACCAAAAGAATTTTTAACATATACTGACAGACTTCAGAGTATTCCAATCTGGTATTCAACGCTACCAACACAAAAAATAACCGACCCGCCGATATGTGGCCGTGAAACACTAGCAGTACTTGATGCTGTAAGAAGATCAGCGAAACTACCTCGTAAAGCTGTACACGAATATACGGGTTCTGTTTTAAATAATCGCTAATCATATAATGGTAGATATTTAAGGAAGATCAACTGAAACTAAAACCCAACAAGCACCAGTTGAGGATTTACTCAAGCGAGTAACACGGCAGATCAATGATGAGTTATCTGACCTGCTCAATCTTGCCAACGTTGATCCAATCGAACTTGTTATATTTCAAAACCGTGAAGGAAAATTGAAGACGAGTAATATTTCAATCAACGATATTATTATTCGTAATCGATTACCGCGAGAAGGTCTTGTTGCTGTATATGACAAAGAGGGCAAACTTGTTCCTAGTGTTGTTACTGCGTCGTCGATCCGAGATAGCATAAATGAACGAGTGTTAAAAGCCGGCGATGTAATGCACGGCGCTCTCAACATGAACAATAATAAAATTACCAACGTAGGAGAACCATCAGATAATTTCGACGCTGCAACAAACAAATATGTCGATGATAAGGAAATTCCAGTGACAACTTCGTTAGCTACAATCAACGATGGAATGACCACACTCAAAACTGATTTTACTAATAAAGCACAACTGCTTCTGAATTTCCACATAAACGTAAACAGCACCATTAATGAAGTTTTTGGAAGTCCACCAACCGTTGACATAAATCTCAAAGATATAAATACTAGAATCACCGATATTGTCGGTGGAATTCCTAATATCGTCAAAAATCCAATCTGATTAAAATTCCACACAAACAAATTAACAATATCGTATACACAGTATCATCAGGACAACATGGACACAGCAAAATAACACTATCAAACATACCACTGAGGTCACTGGCGTGTACAGTTTGTCCGTATTTAGTTCTGCAAAATTTAGTATATTTACCACGTATCTATGGCGTCATTCAACCGATCATTTTTCTGGGACTGTATCTATTATATTAAATAAAGATACCGAATAAACGTTTATGCTGGTATCATCTGAAAAAAAATAAACCTCGGCGTCTTACTGGTGGTGTCTGGAATTTGTAGCTGAAACATCTCAATTAATTACTTAATACAGTATAATGATAGACGTTCAGCGATACAGATACGATCAAGTAACAACATGGCAGAATAAACTAAAAACCATCATCGATGACTATACAGCAAAGATAAAGAAATATCGTAGACGTGCAGTTGTCGTTGATATCATCGTTTATTCGGTTTCCGCGATTGTTGCTGGAACCGGCTTAGTATTATCAACGCTGACGATGACAGCGCCGACCGTTGTAACAATCGCGGTTTCATCGTCAATCACGATCGCTGTAATATTCAATATTATCGCGAAAAAGATAAATACGTGCACAAATGAAAAATTGAACGAGTACACGATGAAATTACATACTGCAACTATAGCATATTCAAAATTATCGTCGATGATTTCTTCGTCGCTCAAGGATGGAATAATATCCGATGAAGAATTCAGTATTATAATAAAGATCTACAATGAAGTATTTAACCGTAGCGATGCCACGGGTGATTCGGTCACAGAAATAAATAATTTAGAGCAACAATAAAAATAATAATGACAACGTCATTGGAATTATTACAACAGATCGTCACTAATACTGCTCCGGTAAGAACCACGATGATATCAGCGAGTTCAACTAATCCTGAGTTCAATATTAATTTTCCAACTGCAATTCCAGCAAAAGAAATTGCATTAGCGCAATTACGGGTTTATTATAATTGGCCAAATATTAGGTCAAAATCGTTTGGTGGACTACAACCGAATAATTCATTAGTATTTGCAAATAAAAATAAACCCGATGGAACTCCTGATTGGCAAGTAGTCAGTATTCCAACGGGCAGTTATGAAATAGAACAGATCAATGAAGAATTCAAACGCAGAATCAAATCCATCACAGGAAAAGAATCAAAGATAACCATTACTGTTCACGAACCAACGCTGTCATCGGCCATTGAAATATTATCTCCGGAATATACCGTGGATATATATCAAAGTTCGATTAGAAGTGTGCTAGGATGGCCTGAGGTTCCACCCTATTCTGGTCCACCAGAGCCACGACGAGATGAGTTTTTGACAACCGAAAACAAATATATGAGAATTCCAAAATATCAGTTACATGACGTTAGCGCAATAAAATCTGAATATTCCAAAACATACGAAACTTTACCTGGTTTGTTTAAATATCTAATACATGTTTACGACGATGATGTAAAACAACAAATCATCGAATCCACTAAACACCTAAACCATGTCAAATCGGATTTATTAAGCGCAGATCCAAATATAATTAATGATCGTTCTTATACTGGTGGCGAGCTAAATTATCCAAACGAAAAAATTATAGATGTTTATTTTTCAAAAATAATTCCACAACTAAGCATCTTAAAATACAATAACGATCCATACAACGAAGACCGTCACATTTCACCGGGTATCGTCAATGTCACATCAACGATTGCTGTCAATCTAGTGTGTGATGTCATCGACGATAGTTATCAAGTTGACACTGAAAAATCCATCCAGGCCCAGCAAAAATACATTCTGTATTCATTTACCCCTCAAGTGTACCCAGGAGATTTGATTGTATCAGAACCAATCAACGTTGTTTATCTAAAATGTCATAATCTATTCTTATCGCGGATACATTTCAAACTTACTGCCCAGTCTGGCCACTTGCTCGATGTCAGGTCAGAGTCGTTAAATATAAATTTGTATGTGCGTTCGTAGAAAACACCAAGCAAAAAAATCTATTAAATAAATATTTTTTTTACCTATGACTTTATCAGGCTCAGAAATGAATTATCCTTCTTGTTTAGTTGGTACAACGTTACAGGTGACACTATTGGTTTCGTTGTCAACGTCACTATAGTCACTTTCACTATTATGAACGGAGTCACACTCGTCCTTATCTTTAGCCAGTAACTCTTCCGCAACTTTGTTCAATGACTCCGTCATCGACATAATATCTCTCAGCTGTTTTATACAAGCGTGTACAAGTCTTTTCGTTTCGTATTCGTGAGATAACTCTGACCTAACCCTTTCCATTGGACGTGAAAGAGGAACAAATAATTTCACTTGCGTATCCGTGATTCCTGCCAGCGATTGTAACATCGCCTACTGGATCAACTTTATGAATCTATAATCGGAAGGCAGCGTATATCTATTTTCTGACTTTCGAAATTGTAATGATTCAAAATCACTCATTATTTTTTCAGGATCAAGCTCATCAGATATTTTTATACCGCTGTGTTGTAACTGCTTAATAGCAGGAATAATAGCATTAATATTTTCATGATTCATTATATAAAAGTCATTTGTTTAAATAAATTCATTTTTCTGAATTAATTTATTTCTGAATTAATTTAATAATTTTGATGGGGTAATTACACGACCGAAATTGAGGAATTCTGACGAAATTCATTGATTTTGATGGGGTAGTTGCACGACTAAATAAACAAATCTCAATGAATTCATGATTTTTCTGAATAAATATATTTCTGACAATTTCAGAAGACAAGAATTAATTTATAATCCATGGATTATTCTTTCTTTTGTATTCTCACTCTGAATTTTTCTTGTAATCGTCGGCGCGCACGTTCATCAGGTGAAACAGGCATGATCGAACATGATCGATGTGAAAACCCTTTCCTGCGTAAATTTTGTCAATGAATTCTATATAAGTAATATCATCTCTTTCAGTAATTTTGACTTTAGTCCACGGAGGTAATTTATCAGCAATACTGATTTTATCAACATCATAAATAATAAAATTTGTGTTCATTATTATTAATTGCTAGCAGTGTATCTAAATTTAATCTTCTGATTGTTTTTTTTCGAAAATACCGATCTTCTTAAATTATTTGCAACAAAACGTACTGAAGGCATGACAATATCAAAATACTTACTAGCTGCAATCATCGATGGGAAGATTATTTCTTCACCTGTTTCTGTGTTTGTGGATATAACTGATCTTGGATATTTATTGTTATAACCGATTCTTCCTGATTTACAATTCTGACTTGTCTAACAACACGCAAATTATTTAAAGAATTATCTTTCGTGTCTGAATTGATGTGATCAATTACAAATCCTTCTTCGATCGGACCATTAAAACACTCGTAGATCAATCTATGAGAGTAATATGTTTTATCTTTCCTAACACGAAAAGTGAGGTAACCAATAACATTGTCAGTACCAACTGGTTTTTTCGTTGACAGTGTCTGCTAATGCCACTACGAGATGCCTCGTAATTATTAATGATGGGATGTTTCACAAACTCATTCTGCTCAATTTATATATAACAGCATTCTTCTAAATGATTATTCTGAAATCTAACTAAATAATCCTCTATGGTTTTCGACGGAGATGCCGATAGTCCATATTCCTCATTGTAATACCGCTTCATCTCTCTATATTTTTTACCGCCACATTGCACGCATAATTGAGTTTTTCCTCTGACTCCAACACCACATCGAACACAAGGTTTGGTCCTGCGCTTCCTCTACGAAAACTCTGCCTGTGGTATACGCAGAATTCTTTTACGCATGGTTTATTGCACCGAAATGAAAACCCGATCATTAACCAGTTGCATTTGTTATTTGTTTGTATCATATATTATGAATAAAAATCTAATTAAACACATCCTGTCTTAATTATTATAATGGAGGAATTTAAGAGATTGTCTGTAATCGAACCCTCTAGTGCAAGATTTGATCTTGATAAACCACTGAAATCCAAATCTAAATACTCAATGTAAGACCTAGCCTTGATGACTGATGATATAACCGATCGTATTCGTGAAGCTAAGAAGGAATTTTACGACGATGATGCTACTCATACTTGGTCGACATTTAAAATCAGAGATACCGTCGACACAAGAATAAATGACGAACGAGGAAGAAGTATTATCAATTACCTTGATAATCAGCGATATATTATTTTGATCAAATTTATTGTGCAGACGGATCATGATATTTAGATTATTCGTGATAAACGTGAACCTGTCAGAGTAACACAATCTTGAAAAACTGTTATATTGGATAAAAAATCCAAGCCAGGTATATTAACTGGTATTGATAAATCGTATTATGAACGAGCATATCCTGTAACCGCAGTTCTTTATACGATATATCCGTTAAATGATAAACCCAGCGTTGAAAATCTTAAACCGATGAAATTTTCCGTGACTACATCACGGTTAAATTGTGTAGCTGAACGAGTTATGGAACACTTCAAAAAAGCAATACGTTGGAATGGCTTAACAGATATAAGACGTAAAAAATAAATACATGGGCAGAAACAGTTAAGAATACTGGAGCATCTACTAAGGATGTCGCTGAACTAGAAAAAAAATTAAAATTTCCAATAACAGTAAGAACACTAACCGGAGAGATTTTATATAATACACATCAAGAGGAGCTCCAATAACAATCATTGATCATAATGCACATGCATAGACTAATGCTGTAACAATATTTCCACGAGATAGAATAGTTAAATTTTATCACGATTATATATTCGATGCTATCAGAAATGTCAGTAAGAATGGTCCTGTATCTGTTTGGTTATTTCAGAGTTCAGAATCTGTGAATTATGATCAATTTGTAAAACCTAATGGAGAGATTTACCGTAAAGAATCTCTCCATGAAGAAATGAAGAATCTTGCATTGAAATATAATGCTGATGATGTTGAAGTTGAACGATTATTGAATAATTGTTTTACAGTTCCATCAGTTGCTGCTCACTTCGCTCAAGAGAAAAATTCATGGAAGCCAACACGATCAGAATTCCTTGAAGATATTCAGCATAGTTGTGTCGAATATGGACATGGCGGATTATGGAATACCAAATACGATCATCGTAAAGTTATATCGGTTGATATGGTTGCGTGTTATCCTGGGAGTTTTCTTGGATACGGAGACTGTTCTGAATATTTCAAAATATTCGGACATCCGATACATGAAATGACAAGAGTTGCGATAAATGGGCCATTACCTGATTTTGATTTAACTAGATTCGCTTGTGTAAAATCATTGAAGTTTCGTAATAATCTTCATCCGATCGTTTATGCGTGGTTTGGGAGACATTTTGCAGAAAAATATTGGGTTCCAATAGTGCTATTACGATACATGCTTGATACTGGAATCTTGGTGTCGTTGAGCGTAAGTGAAGCTATTCTATCATATCATCCGCAGAAACAAGTTTGGTTACCACAGCAAAAGAAATATTCTCTGAGAGAGTCAGGGGATGAGGATTGTGATAAAATTGATTATGCAAATAAATTTGCAAAAGATCTAGGTAGAAAAATAATTGGTAAATTTACTCAAGGTGGTTCGTATGATCATAAAACGACATTGTGCAAGATTAATCATGGATGATGCTGAGTTAGATTTTATAATTACTGACACAACGAACAAAGGAACGTTGATAAGCAGAAGCAATGCTTATTCATCAGACGGAATTAAATTAGGTACAATCGTGAGTTATATCGATGGTGAGTCACCGCAATTTACCCATTTAAGATCATATATGCTCGCTTACGTTTATATAAATTTATTATCGATCAAAAATAGATTTCCTCGTTACGCTGTCAGAGTTGCTACAGATTCATTTTATATAAATAGCGCGTACATGGATTTGGTAAAACCGTTACTCGGTAGTAATGAATGGGGATCATGGAAAAAAAAACACGAAAGTATACTCATTATTCTGAATCAGCAGACGTTGATATCAAAGAAATATACTACGGTAATGACAATCAAATAACAGTATCTACAGCACCATCTGTATTTGATCCCGTGGCCAGACATAAAACCATTTATCTCAATGGACCTGGAGGTTCTGGTAAAACAACACGTGCCATTGAGTTATTTCGTCAGAGTTCAGATATGATAGTATTGACATCTACACACAGACTAGCAAGAGAAATAAAACAACGGGGAATAAAATCATGTACATACCATAGTTTCTTCAGATGGTGTGGAGATACGTGGACACCTGAGCGAATGGGTGAGAAATATATTCCCAAAATCATCATCTGGGATGAGATTTGTACGGTGTCGCTAGAAACACTAAGAATATTTCTTAATTGGTTATTAACGAAAAATACTGCGGTAATTATGTGCGGCGATCATGGTAAACCACCACCTTTCGTCGGTCAATCTCCACATGAGTGGATAAAATCATTTGTGGATTATTATGAAGAAACAAATGATGATTATAGAGCTATTGATGAACCTCTGAAAGAATTTAAAAGATTAATCAGACTACAACCAGATAGAATACAATGTGAGATAGCGCGTGAAATAATTCCAGAAACTCTCATCGATGATTTCTGGAATCTGTGGACACCAAATGATTTAATAGTTGCGAGTAGAAAAATAATTCGAGATGAATTATAGGAGAAATTATTTATGTTACACAAAGATAAATTCTCAAATCTACTTGTGCCATTGTGTTATCGCCCAGCAGATACTCGACGACAGAAGGCTGAAGTTGAAATTCCAGGATCAAATGAAAAACAGAATCTTGTGTTAAATGATATTGTTTTAGTTGATGTTGATGTTGTTGAAAGCGCGTTGAGTATGAATAACTCACCGTGGAAATTGGGATATGCCATAATGATTCACTCGTCACAAGGACTAGCTATCACTGATACAAATATCTGGATTGTCGATGAAAGTATCGAGTGGTCAAATTTAGTTTATCTCGCAGTATCTAGAGTCAGGAGAATATCTCAACTGCACAGAGTTGTCATAGACTCCACAGAAAATAATAATCAAACTGTTAGTGTTAAAGTAATAAGAAAAAAATTATCCAGTTATAAACGATGCGATAAAAAAAATAATCGTGATTTTGATATCGATGTTGAATTTATTATGACGCTAAAACAACAACAGAATAATCGTTGTGTAATTTGTAATTGTCACATGTTGTGGAAGTATTCGAGTAATAATCCAAGACAATTTACCGTGGATAGAATTAATAGTGATCTTGGTCATACACGTGATAATGTCATATTGAAATGTATTGAATGCAATCGACGTCGGGGTTCCAATTTACAAAAGTGAACGCGGTGGTAATTGTGTGTCTTCAGGAATTACTTGTAATTGTTCACGTACAAATCCACGCTGAGGAGCAGTTGAATCCAGTCTGTAGATTGCGGGTCTACCCGTGGATCTAACCACGCTAGAAATTTTATGTGTAGTCACACTCCAGATAGGATCAGTTGCTCTTTTTTTACCCCCTTCGAGTTCACCAGGTTCATATAGATATCTTATAGTCACATTGCCTAATACTGGTTGAGATTGTATGATTTTGTTCCCAGGTATTATATATTTTTCCGTAATCGCATCAATCGGTCTCATAGAAATTGAACGAGTAATCTCATTATTTAACGCAGCTATCACACTCGGTAATCTTGCAACCCATTCACGAGATCTCATGTCGCTCTGAATTATTTCCTTTGCATACTGGTATCCAAATAACCGCTCAGCGAGTGTTCGATTAAATCTTTCAACTATTGCCTGATCACGATGAATTGTAGTGTGTCCTCGTCTGATTTTGACATTATGTTGCTTCATCAGCGATGATACTTCACCGAGAAATTCTTTGCCAGGATCAACCTGTAATAATTGTGGCCATCGTAATGGTCCTCGCTGATAAATTCATTTAAACGCAGATGCAACTTCAGATGTTGTTTTTGTTGATAATGGTTCCGCTTCTTTATATCTACTTGCAACGTCAGCAACAGTTAACGTGTATTTGTATGTGCATGATTGACGTCCACGTGTTTTAATGGTATCATGTGGTAAAAACAAAATATCTGCTTGATGAACTTCAATGGGAACGCTGACATCAAAATACGCGTGCTGAATTCTTTTAGGTGGTGGTAGATATATTTGCCATATTGCTTGTCGTGATAACCACGCTGCAGCAACAGCACGTGAGACTTTTGCTGCTGTAGCGAGTTTACTAATCGCTGCTCTGCCCTTCCGATATCCTTTTGGGCTATAATAAATGGACTCCATTATAATAATCATTATAATTAATTACCAGCCCCTAGCATTATTTTACCTTTCATAGCAGTTTTTACTAGAAAACTAGCGAGTTTTTCTCTGAGAGATTTATTCTTTATAGAATTTAACGCATGAATCAATTTTACATCTGCGAGATGTCTTTGTTGTAAATCATTACTCTTATACGCGACATCATGAATATGACACGCTTGATCAATACTATTTATTGGGTATTCTCCTGGTTTTGGTTGATTTTGATATCAAGTGGAATATCAAGTCGAGTTCCAGGACCACAATAATTGTATCCGGGTAGATGTTTTCCCCCGGGATACTTCGCCCACGGAACCCCTGGTAACTTTCCCAACGAAGCAGCGATATCACCTCCTGTTTTTGTGCTAGACGAAATAAATTTGTATTTTTTTTGTACCACATTTTTCACACTTACCTGTGAGTTCACGCTTTTTATTTTTGTTGTTGTTGTTAATCCAGTGGTGGGGGTGGTTGCCTTGCATCTAACACAATATAAATACATACTATTTATTATCATGGATATAATTGACTTTTCAGCGACACGAAAACAAGAACCAGTCAAGCATCACCCAGCATTGCCAAGTTCTATTAGGGCAATCATAATAGGTCCATCTGGATCAGGCAAAACACAATTATTGCTTAATTTGATAATGAGATGGCTCAAGTGGGATAAATTATATTTAGTAGCTCCATCCGTAGATGATCAGCGATGCTATGAAGTACTTAAGGATTTTAATGAAAATGCAAAGTCGTTTAATGAAAACGGTAACAATATTATTGATTTTATTACCGATATTGATGAAGCCCCATCCGTAGACGACCTTGACGGATTTATTAACAATCTTGTAATATACGATGAATTGATGCTGGATAAACAATCAAATCCTGCCCGGATATTTTCCAGAGGCAGACATAAAAACACAGACGTGATTTATGTTACCCAGCGGTATCCACAAATTCCAAAAGTGATCAGAGATAACTGTAATATTTTAGTTGTGTTTAATGGATACACATACGCTGCGAAATAGTCATCAAACTTGGTGTTCAGGGGATATGGACATGATTAAATTTAAAAATTTCTTTTAAAAAGCACAAGCTACCCCGTTTGGTTTTATAACAATAAATTTACATGATCCTAGGTCGAGGTATCGTATAGGTATTGATAAAATGTTTGGTCCTTGATGCGTTCAGCGGTCAAATAACCCTGTCACAACGATAGAGTAATTAAACAGTTATTTCCCCCTTGACATTGTCAAGGATATAGCGTAGTCTTGAAAAACGGTGCATAGTTCTTCTTTGACTTCGATTTCCCAGCTCCGTATCCCTCAAACACTAAAGTCTGAAGAATCTACCTATTTCATATGATATCAAGCACAAAAATCTGAATTTCTTGATGTTGTCAAGGATAAAATCACGACGAACCACGCTATAGATATTTCACATAAGCCGTGCGGTGAAATATAGTCATTATCGATTTTTTTTTTGTTCAGACTTCAACATAGGCGTAAGGAACCAGATTAATATCGATCCAACGCATATTACTAACACAGTTCTGCCTTGATAAAATTCTTGACTGTGTCAAAAGGCTTGAAAATATAATATTTTAACCAAGGCAAAAACGTCAGAAATATGTAAAATTGCAGATTTTATTCAGAATCAGAAAAATATTTTGATAGTATATACTTATCATCGTTGACAACGTCAAGGTGACTGAGTCAAGGTTAAGATAGCTATATATTTATTTTTGAAACATATATGTATAACTGGAGCTCATGGTGCAGTGGTAGCGCGTCTGGCTCTCATACTCGAGTTCCGTGGTTCGATTCCCCGTACCGGACATATGTCGGGGGCGGCGTTAGGATGCCATTTTTTTTAATAATTGGGGGCGCAAGCAAACTCCTGTCCCCATCGCCAACGTCAAACAACGTGGCGAGTCGAGTGTAGTTTTGCACTTACCCCGAGGTTTGATTTGGGGGGGCGGGTTACATAAATTAAATTTGCTGGGGGTCTATGCGCTTGCGCCCCTAAAATAAACAACAGGATGATGTGAGCTCGTGACCTTGTGACCTCACTGAAGGGTACCCACATAGGGACATTCAGAAAGAATGTCCATAGGGACATTCAGAAAGAATGTCCGCTAGACAAAAAAAGTCTCAATAAGGTGCCTGTGGACCACAAGACAGGTCTTAACCAATGAAAGAGTGCCTGTGGGCCATAAGAAAGGCCTTTACCAAATAAAAAAAAAATTAAAAAAAGGACTCTTAGGACCTTATGGTAAAGGCTTTATTGGCAATGAAGGACCCCGTGGAATGGTAGACCGACCATCATAGTTGTTGTTTATTTTTATTCAGAAATACAGCAGCAGGAAGGGTGCGACCACATGTATGTGATTTTTTTTTTGGTTCCATTTTTCAAAAATAAAGGCTCTATTGTTCGTAGTCCCTTTGTTTCAAACATAATCTTTTTTAACCCTTGTAGGAACCCTTATTTTTCAAAAATAAAGGCTCTACAAAAAGTGGACTGTTCACCCTCCCTACTGCTGGAGTTCTTTCCCTTGACACAAAACTACGCGCGAATGCTATTTTGTTTCAACAAAGTTATGCAGTGTGAATGAATTCGAAACGAATTCGGTTAAATGTATATGTAAAGGCGTGATTTGAGACATCTAGTAATATAGACGCGCTATCGTCAGGGGAAATATCAAAAGAGATTGCTTGAGTTTTATGATACAGAAATACCATATCAACCATGTATGATCCGTGTGTAATACAGTACTGTTTTAGCTACTGTGAGACTTTTCAGGCTGGTCCTCTATTTAATATCTTTTATATAGATAAGCACTCGTCAGATGTTTTTTAAAAAAACCCACTAGTCTGACAGTAGTGGAGTTGATAGAATAATGTTTTGTTTGAGTTCCAGGCGGTTTATTTATCTTATATTTGAAATCAAATATGCACCCTTTATTTTTTACAAGTTGTGGTACTTTTAATACCTCTTCAAATGTAATGAAGAGAAATGACTTCATAGTTATTTATTATTATTATTATTATTATTATTATTATTATTATTATTAATTCAATCATTTCTTTATGATTGTATGTACAGTGATAAATTATGTTTGGGAAAGTGTTATCTAGACAACACATCAGAAAATGTGCTACTGAAACTGGAAGAAAAGCTTCTAATTTAAATATTGACTCTTCTGAGAAGATTCCCAAAATGTTGTAATACATCGGGGTCTACAATACCTAACCAAATGAAACAGACGTTCCTTCCATTGTCGATAGTATTCTTAGTAGAAACCAATCGATAGTTAGTATGCTGTCATTTGAAAACGTGATGTACCCTGTATCGATTTCATATAGACCGTCTAAATAAAAAGATTAATTTTAAACCAGGAATGCTTTATTGCATGTATAAACTCGTGTCATAAAAGGCATAATGCATGTATAAACTCGTGTCATAAAAGGCATATTGCATGTATAAACTCGTGTCATAAAAGGCATAATGCATGTATAAACTCGTGTCATAAAAGGCATATTGCATGTATAAACTCGTGTCATAAAAGGCATGATGCAGATCTTTCCTTTTACTTAGATCTTTATTTCAAATAAATCCAAATTTATTGTTTGATCATTTTAAATTTGGATTGTAGATAATTAAACTGAATGTTTGGGATAAATTGATGTGGGCTAATCTATTTAACTTCGCTCAGATCATCTTGGACGTATACACATTCTTTTAATTTTCACTGACTGAATATCTAGTAACTACAGAACTTAGTTCCTAGTATTCTCCATTAACCTACATACAAGACAAAAATGGTTTGAGATAAGTATTATTCAAAGCTGTTGTTTTCTCATGAATGGTTCACAAGGGCACGAGTACATATCATGCAGCACGTTTTGGGATATTGACGATCACCTCAAAGTAGTACGTACTCTTTCTGACCCAAAAATTCACAAATTTTCAAAATCGTTATTTATCAAATAATACAATGACAAGATTGTATCAATATTTGAAAAACTTAAAATCGCCATTGTTTTTTGAAAACAATTGGAATTGTTTTTTAAAATATATTTGATACAACGTCCTAGGAACGTGCCCATGACGTCACATTTGGCTATAAAATGGTGATTTTGAGCGAAAAGTTAGGGCTATTTTTAAAACATTAAGGAGGTCCACATGTGGGAAAAAATTCCTATTTTTACCGAATATAAAAGAATGTGTGAATAATCCTTTACGAGAATTTAGTTTTGGTTCCAGCATGTGTACCATATGAGTCACCGTTCATTGGAACCTTGCATCTCTTCAGTAGTCAAGTATTAACTTGATATTAACTGATGCTTCTGCTAAAATCAATGCAACAAATAATTTTGACATATGGCAAAATGACCACTATGACATTAATGCAATATATATGGTATAGTGAAACCATGAAATAAACATTTAATTTTGTTGTTTTGTTCAAAACCCGCACATTTCAACATACTTCTGCATCTTCAAAACAGCTCACAACTACCAGCGACCATGTCTTATTTTTTGACGGAACACGCTTACAAAACAAAATCTATCATATATGCAAATTACAAAAGTATTCTCATTTCCCTTCAACGAAACCCTCCCGCCCCCCCCCCACACAAATCTAGATAAATCAAACCGTGTTATTGGCTTACCACTTTATGTCTCTCGCACTGTGGGCAACACAATTCCAGTACAAAGTATCATAAAATGCCTTTATCTCCTCTTTGTTTGTTTGTTTGTTTCTCAATTCTCTAATCGTGTTTTGCGACACTCTAAATTTTGAGATGAGGGTAAGTTAAATATAGAAGAGGCGCATTGAGGAAGTTGAACCACAGCAACAAGAACAAGCAGCTTACGTATTATTTTTTATCGATCCCGTGGCCTAAGTGGTTAGAGCGTCCGCTTCTGATGCGGGAGGTAGCAGGCCTCATCACACCAAAGACTTATAAGAATGGCATTAGCAGCTGCCTCGCTTGGCGCTCAGTATTAAGAAGTTATTGCTAGGACTGGTTGACCTGGTGTCTGGATAATGTGACTTTGTGGGACATCATGCTACATGTCTGTGGCATGATGCCACTATAAACTTTCACACTGCAGACATCGTAGCATTACGACTTAAAAAAGCGTTAAAGCTACGTTAAACACACACACACACACACACACACACACAGACACACACACACACATTATTTTACTAAAGTGGTCAAAACGATAATGGAGTGATGACAAAATTAACAATACATTGTATCTTTCCCATTTGATGAATAACTTCAGTACGCAACTTCACAGTATCCTCTGCTGAATACAAGATTTCTGTCTCCAGCTGACAATAAAACGGCACAAAAATATAGCAATGCAGTATGGTTATCGAAGAAGTATTTATCAGAGAAAGGGATTATATTGCAGTCTCATGAATTTTTCTCTACATGTAAAGCAAAAAATGTGTCAAATAATTTTTTGAAAAAGTGAAAACAGAATATTTAGCAGTAATTGATCTTACCCAAAAGAACTCCGCACGGCAACATGCTATCAACAGATAATAATTTGCATGTTGCATGTCAGTTTTAACCTTCAAAGGGTTGCTTATATTTATCATTATCGATCTCATTATTGCTTATCATTATACTGTCTCCTGATGCTGATTAGTACAAATCTTTTGCGCATCACTATTCTTGTGTGTGTGTGTGTGTGTGTGTGTGTGTGTGAGAGAGAGAGAGAGAGAGAGAGAGAGAGAGAGGGGGGGGGCAATAAGAATGACCACGTGGAGTAAAAGATAGTTTAGAGGACGGAGCCCGGTGTTTGGTAGCTGGATTCTAAATGTTATAAACCTGTCTTCTATTATCTTAAAACTTAAATTGTATATACTTATTGTATATGTGCTTGTGGATCGTCAAACTGGACGAGACAGTCTACCATAGATGCGGAAGAAGAACCCATGAAACCCCGGGAAGAACCACCTACCCACGGGAAGCTACTGGCGGGTTTTCTCACGTACCCACATTGGCCGAGCCAGAGACTCGAACCTACGCAGAAAGAGGAGAGAGGGCAGTGAACTGTAATGATGAGCACTTTAGACCACTTGGCCACCCGGGGGCCCCCATGAATATATGTAAATTCTCCTTATGAATGATATAAAACATTTTGGACATTTTTCACACCAGAAATTATACTGATTTTCATGCTTAATTGTTCTAAAATTAATATAAAACTGGTGTACGTCTTTTTAAGGTTCAATTCTATCTTTACGTTCTTACGAGACAAATGGTGCAATATCAGCTTGAAGCTCAGTACCATATGACCTAGGCTTTTTTCGATGCAAGGGTTCAGGAATACAAACTTCATAAAAATAAAATACTATTTTGTGTATCTGTATATTTACAACGAATTATCCTTAATTTTCGAGTTACTAAATGCAACATTTAAAAAATCTTGGGACATAAATGCAATAATATGACACGAATTTCTACAACAACAACAAAAAAAGAAATCTAGAGCTATTTCTTCATTATATTAACGACTAAACATACAAAAGCTTAAGGGATAAATACCATGTAATTTAACTGGGTATGAAACAGTAATGATGTCGGTAATAAGTCGGGGGGGGGGGGGGATTGTGCACTGGAATAAATACCATTACGTATTAATCTGTAATTAATACGTATTTTTCTTTCATACCATCCTTTCCAAAAAACCCCATTTGATATATAATAGGAATCAGCAGAAAACGCCCATTTATTTAATTTCCGCAAGTGCATATAATAGCGTCTTGGAAATAATTGGATTGAATAAACTACTACTGCTACTACAAATCTGACGGCATCATTACTCAATTTAATCCATTGACAAATGATTAATACCAAGACTGCTTAAATCTAACTCTTGTATCACCATAAAAATGAGACAGCAATAAAATGCTCTAAAAATAGACTGGGACTACATTCTTGAGTAATGAACCGAAAGTAATAATTGTGACTAGAGTCTTATTAGGTCCAATTATTTGTAGCCAGTTTAGTGAAACATTTATATTTACATGCAACACCTATGTCTTTTTGAATTTCATCGAAATCGGAGTGTGACATCTGTCAGGGAGAATGTAGCGCTGGTGTTGCACAGGGTGCATTTTTTGGGCCAAGTGCTCTTGAGAAACCAAAACTAAATAATATTATATCTTCCTTAATTATAGTAATTTTTTCAATGCATTAAAAATTTTATTGTAATTTAAGATAAGTTCTATCTAAGAATATGCTACAAATATCAAACACTGATAAATTAAATTGTAATAGAAATTTAAGTAAATATTTAAATTTAGAAAACTAACTATTAATGAAAAAAAACTGACACATTTTAGACAGCAATGTTGACTAATGAATGGTATTTAAAACAAGTAGTTGCTTTGGTCGGTAAAACTTGTAACATTTTGTCCAGAGGTAGTGAAGCAAGAAAGCTTACATTGATTTTTGCAGCAACTGGCAATATGCCCGTTCAAAATGCATATAGGTGTACACACAAAAGCAACAATAAGAAGTGCTATGTTCCAGATTTATTGTGTCAGGCACTCAGTGGTTCGAATAAATAATAGCAACTAAAATTTTCCAATTTGATGGCACCATTACCATGTTTTAGATCAAAAATGCATTGCGTTTCAATGTTAATAACACAAAGGGCGAACATGTGATAAAAAAATACAGCTCCAGGGAGGCTCTTCCTTAATAAACAAAGTTTCTGCTCTCTCTCATGAAGACGTAAGTCATATGTTCATCACAGCACGGTCACCAGTCTCTCTCATCTATTGCAAAAGACGTTGACGAAAAAACCAAGAGAAAGACCTGTCAGTTAAGTGTGAGTCGGATACAGAATGCAGAAGATAAATTTAGTTGTTGATCTAAACGAACATATCTCTCTCTCTCTCTCTCTCTCTCTCTCTCTCTCTCTCTCTCTCTCTCTCGTACGTGTCAAGTTCGAAAAATATGACAACCAAATATTAGGTAAATGTGTTAATTCTTTCAACAATGAAGCATTTTTACTTTCCTAGTTTGAATGAACAGCAGGATCCGTAGGTAAAATTATTGCCTCAAGATTAGCCAAGGTTGAAACATTCAGTTTCAACATATGCACGTTACTTTTATATAATTCGCTTTAGGTAACATTTCACGTATGTTCCCTACATAAGCTAAAGACTGCATTAAATACATCAATAGACCGAAAGCTACGTATTCACAAGACTTTAAAAGTATTTTCTTTTGAGTCGGCTTAATGATGTAGGGATACGTCAAGGCCGTCTGGTCGACATGTATTCATGAGCCATATCAAACGAGTTCTTTCCCTCGACTCAGTACATAACACGAACGCATTTTATATTTATTGCATACACTACCTAAATATTTTTAACTTAACTCTTTGAATCAAATTCAAAACGACTTTTATTTATAAAAGTTCGATTCACTTAGTCTAAAATTATTTAATGAAGGTACCTAAATAGCTCTAATCTGGGTCAGTGATACGAAGTGCGGATAGAAAAGCTGTATTGAACGCCATAACAAGGATGAAAAACTAAATGGGTATGTAATAAAGACTTTTATCACACATATACTTATTTCTATGTGATGTCACATCATTTTCTATCAATTGTTGATTACCTTTAATGCCTAATATATGAGAATTTGAAACTTCATAGTTCGCTATATCTGAAACTCTTAGCATATTCACATGCTTTCCCCTGCATATTATATTCTAATGATAGGAATTTTAATATTCAATTCTCAGAAGTTCTCCATAATTTCGTGAGTATTAGTCAATCTCATAATTATATCACACGTGAAAAATGTATTCATCTATTGAAATCAATGACTAAATTTTATTTTGATTGTCTTGTGACATGACCAATAGATGTATTCAAAATAATCGGCATAAATGATATTTATTCTTGAAATTTATGTAGGTCTGGTTATCTTTTAGGTCGATAAACTTACCCACAAATCTCTGAATTTTAAACATGTTGATTTCTAAATACAAAATTCTGTAGACTCCCCTAACTTCTATTAAACTTTCAAAATTATTTATTTGTTCTTGTCATCGACTTTCACTTCAATGTCTCTCCATTGTCTCGCCTCATCATTAGTAGTAATTACAAAAACGACGTTTCTCGCATTAACCCTATCATTAGGTACGTCCTTTTCTAGTTTTATCTCCACGGGACATTATGTTCTTGTCATATATAATGGTTAAGCAAACATGTTAGAAAGAAACATCATTTAAATTGTTTATGGAGCAGAGTTAGAAACAGGTCAGTTATAATTAATATACGTTGTTTATCAATTTTACGACTGATTTCCTTCCTCTCTCAGTGAATAAATTAATGGATCACATCAATTTCACTTATATTTAAATTTCAGTATGGTCCATAAAGAATTCACCTCACTAAACATTACTTCAATGTAAGTTCCATCAGAAAATTTAGGCCAGCACTTTGACTCTTATACTTCGCGATTACTTAATATATGTTTATAAGCCTTTATTTTCGTGGTTTCGTCTACCATATATTTCTATGTTACAACAGAATCAACTGCAGCATATAGGAGTTTCTAACGTGTCTTTTTTGTTACATTCCTTGCATCTTTATACTTCTGTTTTTCGCTTTTCTATATCTTTCTTGTCTGGAAATATTACGGTCTTTTTTTAGTTTTTACAGATTGTTTAAAACGTTCGTTACAATTGTGTGTGTGTGTGTGTGTGTGTGTGTGTGTGTGTGTTTCAATAAAAATGGCATATATACTGCTGCAATGAAATTTACATTTACAGATTTGTTACAATTTAAATATGTCCCAAACAAAACTCATTCTCATACTATCACCTTGCTCTAGCCTCTCCTATTGAATGTTAGATAAACATATGACATTGTCTGAAAAATTCACATACGGAAAGTTCTGCCACCATAGGTACGGTATTAATTTATCTAAGAAACTACCCATCCTGGCATGAGTAATATTGGTCTCGTGACGTCTAGATATGCTTATCTCGAACATCCCATGGGTTAAGTGCCAATATATAACCTGGTTTAATTGGTAGCAGATCAACAGTTGATACTTTTTTTACACTCAAACTTGTATTTTCTTACCGTTTACATTGTACAACGTTTATACAGAATGTTTCAATTTTTGTTATTCGCAGCCATTCTGGTCTACACGCAGGCCATTGTATGCCCACCGAACTATTGTAATAGTGTTGACTGCCCAGATGTTTCCACCTGCAATGGTGTTCTTCAGAAGGGATTCTGTGGATGTTGTGACATTTGTGCCACCGTTATAAGTAAGAATTCATGCATTAGATTGATAACCCATTCAGGACGAAAAGAGATTAACAAAACACTGATTAATGTGAAAATTTCATATTTTTAAAACCAGTGTTTTATTGATATTTGATAAAATTCTAATTTATTTATCACTGCTAAATATTTCAATGTTTTTATCAATGCCTTTTTAATGCAGCGTACATTCTGTTCACACTGAAAGAATTTCTTTAATCTCTAGCTCTCAAGATTGGGTTCTAGTGTGTTTGATACTCCTTTTTTAGAATATAATGCTAGCTCTTGCACAGATATAAGAAGATACGAGAATCGGTTGCATTAAACAGCGTAGAAAGTTTTTTTCTTCCTTTAAAACTGCTTTTTACAAATGAAAATTCAGTCACGCGCTTAATATTCATTGATACAAAAGTAATGCTTGCCATAAAATAAATTTAAAATGCATCAAGGCAGGATAATTTTGGTCAAAAACTTAATTATTTCTATCTATAAAATGTTATTATTTAATCTGGAATGGTTGCAAGTATATCATTTTAGCAAGAACAGTTGTGCCGTCGGGAGGAATGGAAGAGGGGACGGGTTACATAAACGCTGTGTCAAAGTGCTGAGCAGACTAGGCGCTAGTATTCAATCATATCTTGATGTTTGTGCTTCCAGAAAAGAAATTTAGATTTTCAGCAATTTTTTCCAAGCACTCTTGACATACATTGAATTAAACTTGAAATAAATGTGTGATCAAATTTCACCTAATTTTTATCTTCCCTACTAACGTCATCGGCACTTATGAGAAGAAAAGGAGCGCCTATCAGCTGATTACCTGGATTCTCAGTTACAAATATTCTGAAAGACATTCCAAGTCTATATGGTTTACCTGGATTTTCCGTTGCAAAAATGCTGAAAGACAGCCCCCGTCTCCTGATGACGAACAAATCGAAGATGACTTGGCTAATACTCGCGATAGTAGCGACGGTTCAAGGGTTCTATATATGTCCTAATTACTGTGAAACTGTTACTTGCCCCAATATAATGTCATGCAATGGAATCATAGTCAGGACAACTTGCGGCTGTTGCGAGAAGTGTGTAACAGAATTAGGTGAAGTATATTATGGAATGAAAATATTTTTATTGCATTTTTTATCAGACATAAACGTGTATTGTAGAGAAGCTCGGTTTCCTGAAAAGGTGGAGAGGTCAATAGTTCAAATCACTTTATTTTGTTGTTGCTGTTGAACATTTTACCTATAGGGATTGTTATTTACAGACAAAATAATCTCCGTTCTTCAGTTGAGGTTTTGACGTTCTGCTGTGAAATGAACACCTCTTCCTGGTTTTTGATAGAAGATTTAACAATTTTTTAAAAATATTCGTGTTGTAATCACTCAGACGACCAAGTTACATGTGCTAATCTGTTTTCTCTCATTGGAGTCAATACAATTCTCACAGGTAAATGATGCCACTTGATTATAATAATTATTTCCCACCATTATGTCTTTAACAACTATAATAACCTCAGCACTAGAAGCAACTACTACTGTAACCACTAACACACAGCAACTAAAACTATGAACCAACAACAACAGCAACAATAATAACAATGATAATAACAACACAATCATCACCGCCATCATCATCATCATCATCATCATCATCATCCAGTTAGAATGTATTTTTTTTAAATGTTGTTGTCAATGGTATGTGGTATTTTGCATCTACTTCATCTCATCTTAATTTCACATTTTGACAGACATGAATGCTGTGAAGCTCACAACTTGTATATGCACTTCTACCAGTTCCGGCTTGAACACAGCAATAATAAATTTACATTGGCAGGTTATAGAAAATAAAGAAAGCTTTATATCAAAAAAAGGTATTATTAAAATTAAAATTAGTTATCAAACGATAATTATTCAGTGGTCTGTATATCAGGAATTGTAATTGTCCATGTTAATTAGAAAAGCTTTTGAAATTTCTCAAGAGATACGTTTGTTTATTATATTCTCACGTAAGCACAAAATTAGAGAATATTTATGAAGTTGCTCCGTCGCAGGCTTTTTTATTTTGCAGCTGAAATGTTCATAGTATTTTCACCTTAACGTTAGCATAATGGGGACTAGTCTTCACAAAACGTATATAGAGGGAGGGGGAGTTTGTAAACTGACATAAAAGTATTTATCTGTAACCAAGTAGGGGAGCCACTAAAGACCACTGGTCCCCCTCCAGCTCTGTACGCTTCGAACCCTCGCAATGCCAACAATTTTACTACTAAGAATTTTAGAGCCGTATGAACCATATCTAAGAATTTCTATAGCTTTGTATTAGATGTATGAAACGCTTTTAAAATCCTAGTACGCATGTACAATTCCCGTGTGTTATCCGGTTCAAGATAACCAGGCTACTTTCCCATACGAAGACATGATTAAAAGTCACAGTTTCCATGTCTTATCTCGCTGGGTCTTAGCTCTTATAACCTGCTCCTTCAAGCTCCTTCCACTCTGAAATGAGGCGGGGGTAGGGGCGTCCACGTAGGCAATGGGAGACTATGGTATCGATCAAAGTTATAAAGAATAAAAAAACCAGTTTCCTATAAAGTATGGTCCTTAAAATTATGCATTTGTGTGCGTGTGTGTGTGTGTGTGTATATATATATATATATATATATATATATATATATATATATATATATATATAAAATTGTTCATAGCTGGAAGTGCAGTTTATCTTTCAAATTCATATTTTAATTGCGGAATTTTGAAAAATTAAAACTCTCCTTATTTGTGGTGTGGTCCTCAAGAAAAAAATGTAGTTATTAAAAGATAAGCTTTGATGTATCTGACTTGATGGTTCTATAGATTATAGTATCTAATATATATTTCAGACATGCTCAGTGGAGACTTTCATGAGTCAAGGATTAGTATTTTGTGAAGCACGTTATCAAATGTGCGTTTAGCACTTGATATAAAGACATTAACGTATTTTTAAACAACCGGAGAACTCTAGAGTTAAATCAAGCACCATATATTTGACATCCCTCCGTATTTCGGATTGTATGATATTATCTATATGTTCTTTTCCATCTGCTTTCCAATACCCTAGTGTAAGATGGTATCTTTTCAGCCATAAGTTTGAACCACTTTTCAAATGTTTCTTGTAACCAAACAAAGGACCAATCTTGGACTCTTACGGTCAAAAGTTTATACATCTAAGTCAGAAGATCAGTAGTTCTTCCAGTCATGAATGTGCGTACATTGCATACGTAAGGCTTGCATGCTCGTCATTTTGGGCAGGATGAATGTGTGTACATTGCATACGTAAGGCTTGCATGCTTGTCATTTTGGGCAGGGATTGGCATGAATGTGCGTACACTGCATACGTAAGGCTTGCATGCTTGTCATTTTGGGCAGAGATTGGCATGAATGTGCGTACATTGCATACGTAAGGCTTGCATGCTTGTCATTTTGGGCAAGGATTGTCATGAATGTGCGTATATTGCATACGTAAGGCTTGCATGCTTGTCATTTTGGGCAGGGATTGGCATGAATGTGCGTACATTGCATACGTAAGGCTTGCATGATTGTCATTTTGGGCAGGGATTGGCATGAATGTGCGTACACTGCATACGTAAGGCTTGCATGCTTGTCATTTTGGGCAGAGATTGGCATGAATGTGCGTACGTTGCATACGTAAGGCTTGCATGCTTGTCATTTTGGGCAGGGATTGGCATGAATGTGTGTACATCGCATACGTAAGGCTTGCATGCTTGTCATTTTGGGCAGGGATTGTCATGAATGTGCGTACATCGCATACGTAAGGCTTGCATGCTTGTCATTTTGGGCAGGGATTGTCATGAATGTGCGTACATCGCATACGTAAGGCTTGCATGCTTGTCATTTTGGGCAGGGATTGGCATGAATGTGCGTACATTGCATACGTAAGGCTTGCATGCTTGTCATTTTGGCAGGGATTGGCATGAATGTGCGTACATTGCATACGTAAGGCTTGCATGCTTGTCATTTTGGACAGGGATGCTGAGGTAAAAGAAATCAAAGTCACTGGAACTTGTAAACAGTAAATAACAAACCTGTACACGTAAAACTCATTTTAGTAAATCTATATACCCCCAAATGGCAGACAAAACAAAGACAAAGAAAAGTGGATGAAATTCTTAACGCCCAAGGGCAAATTTCTGGTATAAACCACACTCTTTAAAACATATAAGACATTTTGAGATGGAAAATCATCACAGGACGCATTCCTACGGTATAAAGGTCGTCTCCACGTGTTGCCTCTTTCGGCGCGCAGGAAACAGCATGAGGAATATTTTTCGCATCTAAGTTCCGAGGATCTGATGTATGTATGTATGTATGTATGTATGTATGTAATATGAGAAATATCTTCTCAACACCAGCTCCCATAATCAACAAATAATCACTAAAATTTAAATAAATTTTAAACAGAGACGTAAATACAAATAGAACATACCCTCGGTTTATTATAATACGTCATCAACAACACAATTTAATAATCTCCTACACATCAATAAAAGGGTCCGCTTTATCCATCAATAAGCTATTGTGTGTGGAAGAGTAACTGTGATTAGCTCATTCATACAGCGTGAAAGGTCAAGTTTGGTCACAATAGCGAGTAAAATTTCTTCATGCTCGCGGTGACTGGTTAATTAGGCTTATACATATTCATGAAAAACAAGAAAATATTGGCGCATGGTGCCACTAATGATGATTTATCGCCCGCGGCTTGCGATGACGAATGCCACTGCATCTCTACGATTTGTTCTATATGACGGACACAACTCTTCAAAGATGGGTTTCATGTTTCAGATCTTGTTTGCGGAGTTTTTCATTCCAACCTTTTGCCAAGCATGTATAATATCTCGATTAATAATATTTGAATTCTGTTTCTGGAATATTCAACCAAAAACGGGTGACAGAGGGACAGCTCTGGTTGCTTGACCGGCCCCACCATACCAATTTGACACGCAAACATCTTTTCCAGATTGTTTTGAGCAAATCGTGTATATAAATCGGGTATTGTGGCATATTTAAGGGTTGTCAGATGTAAACTTTTGTAAGGCTTTCAGTGTGGAATTATGACATTATCGTTTTGGGTTGTGTCAAGTATGGCTACAGTTTCTACGCAAAACGCGTAGCCCATCTTTGATAACTGGTTTGAGATGATGCAGTGAAGTGCTGGAACGGCAACTGCAACCTTCCCTCCAGCTTTCGAAAAGTTTGTATGCATGGACTTGTGGCCACGATAGGGTGAGGTCCAGTTTCATTGAATTTACTCTGAAAGACGAGTGGATTGATAGTAGTCTTTTTGTAATGGAAAAAATTAAATGTAAATGTTATTTCGGGGTAGATTAATAACCAAGGTGGTAATTTTTTAATGGAGTATTGTGTGGTATTGAAAAAAAAAAGGTATACGCAGCTTTTATATGCCGAAGTGTTCGTATGTCGAAAGGGCAATGAAATTTGGTTTCCAATCGCGCAAGGTTTTGTGTTAGGATTTAAAGAATTCTCTAAGTGCTCACACCTATTCCTAAACTCATCCTTAATTGGTAAATCCGATTTTGTGTACCAAAAATGAAAAAGATATTTAAAGTAGAAAGCAAATTTTATGGCAATTTTTATCTCGAACGTGACATACGAATTTTTTTCCTCTTTTCATAATTATATTACTGATAAAGTAATAAAATCAAAACTATACTGCATATATTTCCAATTATTAAAATAGATAATAAAATATGACAGGCTACTGATATATCTAAAATTGTTCTAATGAAAATATAATGCTAAGAGTGACACTTGTGGGTGTGATAAAAAGTTTTTCTGCATATAATACAGTTACAGCGATTACAAATTTGTCTATTTTTTCATAATGCTTATAATTCATGGAGCAAAATTTCATTACAGATGAAGGACAGCTTTGCCTCAGCAGCATCTTTCTGGGTGTACCATCTAATACGGCATGTGCTGTCGGTCTCCATTGTGATCCCGTGACACACAGGTGTATCAGAGCAGGTGTAATATACCTCTCTCTCTCTCTCTCTCTCTCTCTCTCTCAGACGGTGAGAATAGTTGACTGGTAATGCTGGCCATAGACCCATAATACTACAGCTGCAGAACAATATTGCAATGGTGCAGAACTCCATATTATAATTAAATTTAACACAGTGAGGTGGAAAAAGTGAAAAATCAAAAATAAATCTAGCACATATATATATATATATAGGAATATGTACGCAGATAAAACAGAAATAGATTTACATAGCTGTGATACTGTATGTATCTAGAAAAAATAGTTACATGTCCATTTGCTTTATTTTGTGTAATGCTGCAAAGACGTTGTGCACGTTGAGACTTCATTAAAGAAATAGATTTGTCCACATATGATTTTTTTTTTTAAAAATCCTGTTACGAATCTGTTTCTAAGGTCTGCAAAGTCTGACCTTGTTTATCAGTGTAAAAATGTCTCGTATTTTGTGTCATTTCTTCTGTCAATAAATCAGTCAAATAGATGAAAAATATATGTTATTTGCTGTTTAGAATAAATAGAAAATGTAACAACTTCAAAGCGCGCGAAAGCCTTATCTTAGCACAAAGTCGGACCTTGTTTGTTAGTGTAACATTGCTTCATCGTCTTTCGCCAACAGCTCAAACCAATATTTAGCAGTAGAGTGATTGTCTACAGTCTAGGGCTACAAAACAAAACTGTATTTGTTACAAAGTGAACCAAACTGACATTGCATATTTTTCAATACATTTGACAATACAAACGGCCTTTCACTCCAAAGTTGGATTATATAAGAATATGTTGGTTTGTACGTTTCACTCACCGTAAAATGCCTTTCAGCTCTTTCACGTGAGTCTGGATTAAATTTCCATTATCAGCGTAGGTTCCCGTTGTCAACATCTGTCTATATTTTCAAGATGACGGCCGTTCTGTTAATTCCACTTCTCCATGGATGGACATTTTTGTCCGTACGGTAACCCACGCCCCTACTACTAGTCTTGCAACATTTTGTTCACTTTATGATCAAGGCCTGCTAATGGAGCTCATTCTTCATCAATATTATCTGTAGACGTCTGAATGGGAAAGGATGATTTACGTTTTCATATCCCATTGACGTGACAATGGACAATGATATTGCGTACGATAGTACTTTTTTGTAAATCTTCGAATTTCTTTTTCTGTTCTTCTGTATTCTACTAATTGTCGATTTAATCCATAATGCACTCCGTTTTAGTAGATAGACAGGTATATATATATATATATATATATATATATATATATATATATATATATATATATATATATATATATAATAAAAGCATATTTAAATTTAAGTATGACGATGTTTGAAATTTTTAAATAACTGCATTTGCAGTTGATATAATCTAATATTATCGAGAATTTGCATTATTAGTTTCCTGTTCTTTTCATTCATTGTTTGTCAATCATCACATCTTGAAACGATAACACAAACTTAACTGAAACTTTGATATTATATTCGCATGCACACATTTATGCAGTGAAAAGGAATGTTTAACTGAAAAGTTTCTTTCTTACAGCCAAGAAATCCCTAAGTAAGTATCGATCATTTTTCATCAATTTAGTCGTAAACATATCATAAATATAAGCAAGGGAAAGCGTATTCTAGGGATTGCAATAGTTCCATAAGTCTCCAGATGTTTGGAATAGTATTAATGTATCATATTCATACATCAGGATACGAGAACGTTACAATTGAAATTTGAATTAGAGAACGTTACAATTCGTAAAAGGAACAACACTAATTTATTTATTCATTTTTCACAATACAGATAAAGTTTGAATGAATTCAACAGTTTTTGCGGGTGAGAGAAATATTTCATTACTTACCATGAAAGCAACCATATCGTTATAAAGTTATAATGTGCATTTATTTACATATTTGGATGAGATAAAAGTGTAATCAAAGCTAGTTGTGTTACACAATAACGTTTAAGAGAATACACATGTTCATTTTATTTATCAAATATTGAATAAATGATAAATGACAATCCTTTGGAAATGATTCTAATTAACAACCTTAGTCGCAAAATTGTTACAACAATACGGTATGGAGTAGGAGTAAACACATATTTGCAACACTGTGGTATGGGGAATGAGTAAGTTACTTATCTGATATAAGTAAATATGGGGATGACTTTTATGACCAGCGTCAGGAAGGTTGCAGAACAAGACAAAGACCTTTATTTAAGACATCGTTACTGCGATTTTGAATGTCCAGTTGTTTACCAAAATATATACCAACTGTTGAAAAATCTACGGAATTTAAAGGAATGGTTAACTAAATGTTATATCTAAACAATATATAGGCAAACCAGCGGTTAAAGGAGGTGGTGGTAGCCACATGGATAATTATTGACATGCAAGCATATAACAATATCATAATGGATAAGGGTAAATTTTGATAGTGATATTTGTTTTTATAAATAATCTTGGGTGGAAAACGGGACAGCACAAAATAATGATGCTCATCGCTTTTAAATAAATCTTCAAAGACTGATAATCTGAAAGGATATATTTTGAGTGGGGAAAAGAATTTTGCAATAAGAAATTTAAGGATTTATTGGAAAAGGAAAAATTCGAAGACTTTTGAAAATGCTCGGACAAAATATCATTTGAAAATAGAAAAGCCTAGCAGAATCTAAATACAAGAAAGTGAGATCATTTCGCTGAAACCAGAGAATGCGTTGACATTTTACCAATGCAAATTGAGGGATACAATAATAATAATCGCAGATCAATATACATGAATCGAGTTAACGCAAGCAGCAAGGAAGCTAAACGATAAAGTACGAATCAGCTTCATTGGTTAATCCACCAACAGATAAGTTCTAAATCCTAAATTTAAATAGATTAATAGCAAATACATAATTTTGAATACAATTCTTTTCCAAAGGATATACTTTTGCTGCAGAAATATTTAAATACACTGAACTAACATTAGACGATACACTGCTTTATATGCTGGAAGATTTGAGTGGACAGGAATTTTAAAACAACAAGATACAAGCTGACATAATTACACATAGATACGCAAAATTTTCAAGGTTAAACAATTCAACGGATGAATGTCAAAAACGTTTCTGAAATGGAAAGCATATGATGCATTGATAAACAGTGCGATTGTACTGAAAATAGTATACAATTGAGTCGATGACTTACGAAAAGTATGCCTCTCCTTTTGAGAAGATCAGCTTACAGAAGACCTCGGCTTCAGCGACGATGTACCAAAATCTGGCCTCTCCACTGGAAAGGACCGAAGAAAAGTACATAAAATTGCCCTGACAAGATCAAGAAAACTTCGAGGTGTTGATAAACTTTGTTTCTAGAATGTAACAGATGTTGAAAATAACGCTGAAATAAACATGAAGGAAGTAAACATATATATGCGACATACCAGAAAAGTAGCTCCAGAAACATCATCAGCAAACAAGCAAATGATACAAGCCGAAGATCAAATCATATTACAGAAGAAATGACAACAGAAAACACTCAAAATATGAAGTTGATTCCAACTACATCTTTAAAGGCTATTTATGGATAGAGAGTAAGATAGCACACTCTTTGGAATATAAATATAATGTCAAAGAGTGCTATCTTTATGAAACAATTCCAAAATAAAATATAGTGACTAATGTTGATGCATTCACGAAGACATTTAAGCTTTGTTCTCTAATTTCTTTCAAGGAGGGCATACTAATATATACCAAATGCACAATCAAATAAGCATTTGCCCGTGACAGAATTTTTATTGTTTACAATTTTAATTAAAAAACGAAACTTCAATGACAAAGAAAATAAAACATTAAACATTATTAGTTGATATGGGAGTATATTTTTCTACGACATGAATGAAGTAAAATCAGATTGAGTGGGTATATGTAAACATTTTCTCAGCACTTTCACAGTACTTAAAATCTTCCTCCACCAATATATGGTCACTTAACACTTGAGACAATCGCCGCAGGAAGTGAGGTATTGTCGTGAAGCAACTCTTCACAGACAGCATGCACCAGTTGTAAATGAAAAATACTGAAACAGGAAAAGGAAAATTGAAATGCAAAACACAAGAAATGTATAGATTGTATAAAAGACAAATATTAGCCTGATATTACAATGGTGTACATAATACAGATAAAATATATAAATCAACAACGAATTGCATGTCAATGTGGAAAAACAATAAATAGAGGCAGAATGGATTTACGTACGAAAATCGCAGTTAAATTTTTGGTGACCAAATAATGGACATCATGGCGCCGTTCATCAAAATAAGTTATTAACCTCAGTCAAAGCAAATTAACAAATGCATTTAGGGAGATGCAAATTTACTGCATTAAGACTAAATCTGTGCATACAAAACACTAGACATTTTTGATAGCTACATTTTCAAATTATTCATCATAATGATAAGACATGCTGCAGTTGATAAGTCAATGAACTGATGGTTTATTGATACAAACATCAGATCTGGCATCTATTAGGGTATGTCCTAAAAAGATACTTAGCGACAGAGCCATCGCAGATTTTTCCTAGGCGTAAATGACAGTCAATTTCCAAAATGGCCTCTATCCATTTAAATGTTGCCCTTATTCTGGTAGACTGCGTCCACTTGTGGGGTTGCAAACTTGATTAGATTGTATTATCCCAATTATATTTGCGTTTATAATAATATAATAATTGTACAAAGGTCATATCAGAGAATATAATTGATCTATTTCGTATTGTTAGGTTTAAACATGTTAAATGTGCAAGGAAAAATTATTCATACCAAATAAAGCAGTATATCCACCAATTACAACTGTAGAACCTGCTATTAAAAGCACAGTGTTTATATAACATACAAGTTAGGTTCAAGGACATTCTCTACTACATTGATAATGGGAAATGGAATGGAGACCTGCCTTACTGCACTTACACTGTCCCCAGGAACCCTTCTTGCAGTTATAGAACGTTAGTTGTAACATGCTTTCGTAGCTTCTGAAAGAGTTATCCAGCACATTTGTCATTTTTGTTCATCTGGGACAAGCAGTGACCATGCTGGCGTGACATCGTCATAGGTTTTCCACGTGTCCCATGCAGTATGAACTGCTTAGCAACCGAAAATTATCCCTAGCTTTAAATGCAGACTACATTTTGGGATGTTGAGGTATATTCATCTTAGTATGCCCTTGTATCATGGCATCTTATAAAATTAATTAGGTGGCAGACAAAGATGAACCAACTGGCTGTACTGATGTCTTTCTGCAAGAAAAAGGTTTAATACATAAAGGAATTGTTTGGTTCAATGAAATTTAGGGATTTGTTGAATCTGCATATTAGGCGTGCGTGTACAAAATAGAAATTTGTGATTTACACAGCCGGTTTCAACAGTATCACAAACTGTTACAAAGGTATGAAAAATTTACTTTTATGAGAGAAAGGATAAGGCAAATAAAAATACAATAAGGTAAAAATAAATTCAATAATATATATCCGATTCTGCTAATGATGACAGTTGTGTTGTCATAACGTCAAAGCCGGAAACTTCTTAGAAACTTCAAAAATCAATTTATTTTGATCCTAATGGTAACATAAGGTCTTTGGTGTACGTTTCTAAATTTATATTGATACTAATGGTTGCATAAGGACTTTGGTGTTTGTTTTTAAATTTATATTGATACTAATGGTTGCATAAAGACTTTGGTGTACGTTTTAAATTAATATTGATACTCATATTAACATGAGGACTTTGGTGTACGGTTTTAAATTTATATTGATACTCATGGTAGTATAAGGACTTTGGTGTACGTTTATAAATTTGTACTGATACTCCTAGTAGCATGAGGACTTTGGTGTACGTTTATAAATTTGTATTGATACTCATGGTAGCATGAGGACTTTGGTGTACGTTTTTAAATTTATATTGATGCTCATGGTATAAGGACTTTGGTGTACGTTTTTAAATTAATATTGATATTCATGGTAACATGAGGACTTTGGTGTACTTTTTAAAATTGTATTGATACTAATGGTAGCACATATAATAATAGTAACCCTATGGACTTTTGTGTACACTTTAATTTTAGCATCAGATTTGATAGATTCTACTCAGTTACACAGTCTTTACATAACTGTTCAATTCCCGTTCTTCTTGTGTAGTGGGGGATCTTTCACTCTCAAATGTTACTTCTATTATTTCATTTCTTCTGTGGCATTCATCAATTATCAGTTCAGTAGCATTTACTTTATCATCAAACAGACTATTGTTATCTATTGTTTGAGTGTCTGTTTCACCGGGGTCCTATATTAGTTTTCTTTGGACTACAGTATGTTCAAGCCGACAATTAGGTTCATATCCTCAAAACAGGAACCTTCCATTTATCGCCTGTCTTATACAGCCTATTGTAACCGACACCCCTCCCTCCCAGTCAGGCCTGTTATAGTGATGGGCTATGAATGTTGACATCGTTCTGATATCGACTGTTTCTTTAACTTTAAACTTTCTTACCATTTGGTTTCACATAATAGCGCGTTGATTTGCATTTTAAAGTTGTTTTTATCCAAAATGCTATTGCAATTCATTTTATGTCTTCCATGGTACAAGACGATAACTTGGCTTGAAGCCTTCATTCGCCAATTAGTCTGATATCGCCACAACTTCGGGTACTTTATTATGCGAAATTTTTAGACAAATTTATAGTATTTTCAATTTCTATTTGAACGAATGCCTAGACATGATCATCACCGTCTTCATGGCAAGATTTTCAAATGAATAGCAAACTGCAAAGTTCATTGAGAACATAGCAAATAAGGGAATGCGAAAAAGAAAGATTGAAAGAACATGGTTTGGCGACAAAAGACTATATTTGACCTGGATGATGCTTTTGCTCCATCCGTTTCAACTGACATCGATATATCTACTCACCTAGAAGGTAATGTAACAATTTAGAAACCACTACATTAAAAACTCTCTAATAACCAAGTAAAGTGCATATGCATATTCTCTGCACTTGTCATGGATACTGTTCACACCTCGCCTCAGTCAATAGATCAACGAGTAGCATTTAAGCAGTGTAAATGGTAAATATGTCACCGTACAATAAATACATGATATATAGCATTGTAAATGGTAAATGTCACCGTACAATAAATATATGATATATAGCATTTTATATGGTAAATGTCACCGTATAATAAATACATGATATATAGCATTCTATATGGTAAATGTCACCGTACAATAAATACATGACATGTAACAATCAGATACCACGAGGAGTTAAACACCTCAATTGAACACAATCCTTCTGTAAGCAATGATCTTTTCATTTTAAATTACTACATTATCCTCAAGCCTATCAAACGACAAGTACTTCGTTTGATGTCTATCATAAATTGTATATGTGGTTAGAGTCAATGGTTGATGTCTGTCAAGAAACAAGTACTTCGTTTGATGTCTATCATAAATTGTATATGTGGTTAGAGTCAATGGTTGATGTCTGTCAAGAAACAAGTACTTCGTTTGATGTCTATCATAAATTGTATATGTGGTTAGAGTCAATGGTTGATGTCTGTCAAGAAACAAGTACTTCGTTTGATGTCTATCATAAATTGTATATGTGGTTAGAGTCAATGGTTGATGTCTGTCAAGAAACAAGTACTTCGTTTGATGTCTATCATAAATTGTATATGTGGTTAGAGTCAATGGTTGATGTCTGTCAAGAAACAAGTACTTCGTTTGATGACTGTGATAAATTGTATATGTGGTTAGAGTTAATGGTTGATATCTGTCAAGAAACAAGTACTTCGTTTGATGACTTAGACTGTGATAAATTGTATATGTGGTCGGAGTTAATGGTTGATGTCTATCAAGAAACAAGTACTTCATTTGATGACTGTGATAAATTGTATATGTGGTTAGAGTTAATGGTTGATGTCTATCAAGAAACAAGTACTTCATTTGATGACTGTGATAAATTGTATATGTGGTTAGAGTTAATGGTTGATGTCTGTGAAGGAACAAGTATTTCGTTTGATGACTTAGACTGTGATAAATTGGAAGACGTGAAGTACAGTAGCACACAATGGAAGTATAGGGTGCCATATTCGAAATCTCTAATAAGGAAGACGTGAAGTACAGTAGCACACAATGGAAGTATATGGTGCCATATTCGAGATCTCTATTAAGAAAGACGATCCGAGCTGAAAAAAGGCAAAAGCAAATAACGGGAAAAACAATATGCGTCAAGGCACAGATGCATAAACAGGAATAACTCCATAAGCCTGGTGCATAGTATATACATATGGGTAGGTAACGACGAAAGTTGAAAATCTACCAGCATGTGAAGTGTACTTTTGCATTGCCATTATATTAAAGGAAATGAAAATAACGACATAATATTGCTGAGAATGGCGTGTGCCTTTCAGGTGGACTTAATTTTTTAAACGGATAACAAATTAATGTGTGTACTCATGGAAGGGTTAATTCATTGTTTTAATATATTCCAGACTCTTGTGCTGCGAGACTACACGAAATTGAGACTAGCCAGCAAAATGGCATCCACCTGTTGGGAGTATTTAAGCCAACGTGTACTTCTGACGGTTATTATGCCCCAGTGCAGTGTCATGGATCTGTGTACGTATTCTCTGTTCTCTCCATCTCTCATCACACCCAGTACATTCTACGGATGTTGTTGTATATAATCTCTCTCCCTCTCTATCTCACCCCACACCTCGCATCTCTAACCCCATCCATACCAGATGAATATGTGTACGTAATCTCTGTTTCTCACCCAACACCTCGCATCTCTAACCCCATCCATACCAGAGGAATCTGTGTACGTAATCTCTCTTTCTCAACCCACACCAAACACAATGTGAGGACCCTCCATACGTAATCTTCCCATCTCTCTTTATCTACTATCATACCCAACACAATGTGAGAAACCAGGGTAGGTAATCTCTCTCCATCTCTATCTCTCCTTCAACCCACTATCTCTTATCACACACAGTACAATATGTTGAATCCGTGTACATAATCACTCTATCTCACGGGATCCAGCTCAATGTGAGGATCTATGTACATTACATCTCTCCCTCTCTGTCTCTTCTCAAACACAGTACAGAGTTAAGGATCTGTGAATGTATCCATTATCAAACACAGCACAGTGTTAAGGATCTCTGTACGTATCTCTTTCATACGCTACCTACCCTCACACTCAGTACAATGAGCGGGATATGTGTACGTTTCCACTCTCCCTCTCCCCCTCACATACACAAACACATACTTACATGGCGATTATTATTATTATTATTATTATTACCGTGCTTCTTTAAAAGCGCGGGTATGCTGTGATACAGTCCGTTCGTCAGTTCGTATGTAAATGTATAATATCATTAATCTCTTCCTATAACGTCAAACCATTAACATGAAAATCGTGTACTTAGTAGTCCTATGATTGTGTATTGAGCAGAACTCTTTCTTAATGTAGACACGCTCTTGTGGGCGGGGATATGGTTTGTGGTTATTTTAATGTAGCTCACGTCTTGTGAGCGGGATTGTGGTGTGGGATTATTTGAATGTAGCTCACGTCCTTGTGGATGGGAACATGGCTTAGGGTTATTTAAATGTAGATTACGTCATTGTGGATGGGAACGTGGCTTAGGGTTATTTAAATGTAGATTACGTTTTTGTGGATGGGAACATAGCTTAGGGTTATTTAAATGTAGATTACGTTCTTGTGAATGGGAACATAGCTTAGGGTTATTTTAATGTAGCTTACGTCCTTGAGGATGGGAACATGGCTTAGGGTTATTTTAATGTACCTCGCGTCCTTGTGGATGAGAATATGGCTTTGGGCAAGGGTACACAAACCCTGGCCCGCGAACGTGTTCTGTCCGGCCCTCGGGGCAAATTAAAACAACACAGAAATCTGGCCCGTAAACAATAATGTATTGAAATTGGTATTTGCGGCCCTCGAGAGGTCTTAGAAAATGCAATCTGGCCCTTGGTCGAAAAAGGTTGTGCACCCCTGGCTTAGGGTTATTTAAATGTAGATTATGCTATTGTGGGTAGAGATCAGGTGTTGAGTTCATTTACTTAATTTTCAAATAGGGATGAGAAATATATTTACAAACACAACTGATATCGACTCCAGTGTCGTTTCCCAGGGACTTAGCTCCCTGGGCCATATTTTGGAAACAAGTGCAATACACGTTCTGCGAGTCATTCCTACATCGGGAGATTTAACGCATGGGTCATAACTTAACAAATATTGAAATCTCCACCATAAAACCAACTAAACAATTACTGAGCATGAAAAGATAAACGTGTACATCCAAGTGATATTTGATATTGGCCCTAAAATGTATTAATGCTCCACACACACACACACACACACACACACACACACACACACACTGAATTAGATCCTGACTCATAACTTAGAAACAGATTACATTCCCACAAAAAATGTATACCCAACTGACTTTTGACACTGTGGTAGTCCTTGTCATCTAAGACCTACTCAGTAAGCTATTGCTTCGGCCTGAGGGTCATGTGCGTAGTACGGACAAGTGCCAGAACATATAATTATGTTGTTGTTGTTTTGGTTATTATTATTCTCAGTATTATCCTTGTTATTGTTGTTGTGGTGGTGGTGGTGGTGTGTGTGTGTGTGTGTGTGTGTGTGTGCGTGTGTGTGTGTGTGATTTGAATTTTCAGTCATATGCTACGATGTCTGCAGTGTGGCAGTTTATAGTGATGTCTAGCAATGGGGCATGATGCAGCAGACATGTAGCACTATGTCCCACCCAGTCACATTATCCTGACACCAGACCGACCAGTCCTAACACTAACCCCTTAATGCTGAGCGACAAGCGATGCAGCTGCTTGTACCATTTTTATGTCTTTGGTATGACTCTGCCGGGTTTCGAACCCGGGCGCTCCTGCATCCGAGGCGGACGCTCTAACCACTTAGGCCATCGGAGCGGTTAGTAATAGTAGTATTGGTAGTAATAGTAGTAGTAGTAGTGTTGCTGACCTGCTGTGCTTTTTGTTAATACACCACCATACCTGAGTGTGTAAGTTAAAGGGAATGAGTGTGTAAGTTAAAGGGAATGACCATCTCAAACAGCTTATTTTGCTTGAAAATTTGAGGATTCTTATCTATCGTCACAAGTTTACTGTCTTATCTTCAAAATATCGTGACCGTGATGATAAAGAACTAAGTGTAACTTAAAATGCCATATATCACGGCATTGTTCATACCTTGTGTCAGCTTGAAATTGGTCGTCGTAACTTATGACTATAGTCAAGACTTTTTGTCATCATACACTATCCGTCGAATAGTTTCCATGGGCCAGGATAGCGTTGCGGTTGAAGCCCACTTTCTGCATAACTGTGGTCATTGGTTCTATCACCGGTTTCGATATCTGCAAGATTGCATTATCGCCCATCCGCGGTCAAAGGTTTTATCCAACTCATATTACACATCACGCAGACATCTGAACCGTCGAGAACCGATGAGGCAAATTGTCAAACTATCATTAAGAAACATAGTTTAAATTAACATTAACAAAGGAACTTCTGAGTTCGTGAACTATCTAAAGTTTTATTGTTATTGGTTTTATTCTCTTTATTATCTATGGATACATTCTTGTTCGAGGGGATTATTATTACTATTATTATTATTATTATTATTATTATTGTTATTATTATTATTATTATTATTATTATTATTATTATTTAGCTGCTACTGTGTCACACAGACAGGTGCAAAGATCGAGAGTTACCAGGTTGCCATTTACATGGCTTCTCAGATGACCTGCCGTAAGCATATTCTTTTTCCTCTTTTTGTATGTGTGTATGTGTGTGGGGTGGGGAGTAGATGCATATAAATGTAAAAGACCAATTAATATTTTAATTCTTATAAATAATAATCTATAATGCACTAATAATCAAGAGGTTTCAAACCAGACGGTGTTATTTCTGACTTTTTCTGTATGGGGTACGATGATGAATCAACACAATTCAAACAAAAGTAAGTCAGATATGAAGAATGGTATGTCTATAGATAAAACTAAGACAGACAGACACGCATAAAGATATCAAGAAAGGCGGACAGATACAAGTAAACTGTGAAGTTATCCTCATCCTTACTGAAAGACGTGATTAAAAACAAAATATTTCTAGAGATGTTTCTAATCAAGCCTTTTTAAGCAATGTTGAGACAAGATTTTTTAAAAAAAAGATTCTGCAGACGTGTCATTGTTTTAAAAATTTTCTTTTCTTTAAATTGTAGAGTGTGCTCGGGACAAATATGAATACATGCAGACAGGATTGATCGGAAAACTCTTCTACTGTGACGAAATGGGCAACTATCAAAACTCACCCGACCAGACTGCATCAGGTAATCGTGCGTTCGCACAATTACACACACGCCCGACCGACCGACCTCGCGCACACACACACACGTACACATACACACACGCGCGCGCACACACACACACATGGCTACACACATACATAAATACACACACGTAACTCATTCTTGCATCGACCTCTCTTGGTGGCCTAAGTGGTTGGAGCGTCCGCCTCGGATGCAGAAGCTCCCGGGTTAGAAACCTGGCAGGTCAATCCAAAGACTTATAAAAATGGTTACAAGCAGCTGCCTCGCTTGGCGCTCAACATTAAGAGGTTAGTGTTAGGACTGGTCGACCTGCTGTTAGGATCATGTGATTGGGTGGGACATGATGCTACATGTCTGTGGCATCATGCCCCAGTGCTAGACATTACTAACAAATGCCACACTGCAGACATCGATATGACTAAAATAGTTAAGGCTACGTTAAATATCTAAATCACACACGCGCGCTCATTCTTGCATCTTACTTTCATTTTTATTATTTTATCAAAGGAAAGCTGTTTGTAGGTGGATTCGTAAATGATATAATAATCGTTCGGTAATAAATGGTTTCTATGTATGAATTTAAGTATAGAAATCTGATTGCAACTTTTAAAAAATATTGTAAACAAACTTTAAGCCTTGCTGGTATTTTTGAATAAGTATTTTCATCTAAGTGAAAACGTACTGTGTCAGATATTTCCCAACATTATCTATTTTTGGTGTCATATATATTCCATAGTAGTAAATCCAAAATGAACGTACTTCAAGACTCAAGGTACAAATTCAACTCCCATAGTAAACCTATGCAAATACCATGATATTAAAAATTCAAAAATTCAATAACATCAAATTTCTGATTGCTCATGACCAAACATATATCTATCAGTATAAACTCATCCTTGATGACAGCTTCTGTGTAGAGAAAGCAATATGAGCCGGGTCATTTTCTGGATTTACACCTGTTTGGAAAATGTGTTTTCAAGTTTTCACCAAAGAATCGAGTGCTGATTTCAGTAAAGATTTTTTCCAAACTTAAGTCTGTAAAAAGACTGAAATTCCATCAATAAAACATTGTCTCTATTTGTTTTCAATCACAACAAGGAAAAACTATATTAAAAAACTTCCTTATACATAAATTTTGCTTTTATTATCAAGCAGTCCTGGCCAGTCAGAGGGGTAATGGCACTTGAAACAAGGGGGGGGGGGGCAATATAAATCTACAAGTACACAGAGAAAGCATTGCTTAAACCGTCCTTTATATGTGTGTAACTGTCATAGTAGGCTAAGTATTAGACAGTTTCCACTTAGAAGTGGTTTATTTAAACACCTGTAATTTGATCCACGGTAACCAGGGAGCCTCCATGGCTGGGGAGAAGGCAAGACACGTGCCTATATTTAACTTGACCCTGATTACTATTACCCATAATTGTGCTTTCGACAGGAGTTTTTTTTTCTGAATCTTAAAGTTCTTTTAGATAGACAGACAGACATGAAGATAGATAGATATATAGATAGATAGATAGATAGATAGATAGATAGATAGATAGATAATGGATGCATATTTAATGTACAAACCTCATTCTGAAAGATTAATCATTTGTTTCAATAACTGCATTTGCAGTTGGTACACTAATATATTGTTGAGAATCTTAAGTATTGGTTTGGTACACAAGGAAAATATTGACAATGTTTAAGTATTGGTTTGGACCCCTTAGATAGTGTTGAGAATTATATATGTGGATTTCACTCTTTTTCACATTTCATCATTCAACTCATCTTGATTGTTTAACACAAAAATAATTGAGCCGTTATACGAAACTCTTATATAAGTACTCGTATGCACGCAGATATGAAGTGAAGCGGCATTTTCACAGAAACATTATCTTTCTTTGCAGCAAAGAGATTCCTGAGTAAGTATAGACGATTTCCTACAACCCATGGAATCTTCAGTCTATCATAAACAAAAGTAATGGAAAAGTATTGTAACGACTCACATAGCTCCAATAGTCGAAAGATGTTTTGAGGTGTGCCAAAAGACTAAAGGTGTTACACACACTCACGCACATATATGCGTGAGTGTGTGTATCTTGGGGTGTGACAGAGAGAAAGGATTTGATTTAGTGAATGGTACAGCTTGTGCATAGAACAACAATAAATGCAGTTATTTTTATACAATAACATAACTACCAGCAAAAAGCAAACTTGTAAAATAAATTCGCCACTTCTTAGGGAGGTGATATAAATATGTTCATGACATTAGCATAAAAGCAATAATGTCGGTATCAAGAGACAATGTGTATTCGTTACGAATTTGGGTGGGACAAATTAAACTGGACAAGATGAAAATATAACAGGTTGAGTTCAATGACTAGTTAATTGAATAACAAACCTACACAAGAAAGCAAGAGTTTACAGGAAGCCACATGGATATCCAGTCACGGTCGAGCATTGTTGACATGCAAGCATACAAAAAGTTCAATAATGATTCCAAGCGAATATTTACAGTATGTGTGTTGTACATCTGTGTCTGAAATATGTTTGGCCTTTTAAATGAAAACAAAATGGGAGATGGCTTACACAAGTTTTTTCAATAAGTCATCAAAGCCCGAAAACTGCAGAAGATACACTGAACGAGAGGAAAATAATTTACGACTGAATGGTAAAAGAATTTTTGGAAAAGGAAAACATCTAATACTTTTCAAATTACTCAGACATAATGTATCTAAAATGTAAAGACCTAACAGAAACCGAAAACGTTTCGAGCAAATTAAAGCTCGAAATGAGTTGAAGTTTTACCAATGCTGATTGAGGGATACAGTAACATTAATGACAGGTCAATAAGACTCGACTTCGTGATTCATTTTAACACAATACTGTATATTAATTAGCTCACTCTAACCAAGTTAGCACAGTATACAAATTATATGTATATTTAGAGATGCAAAAGTTACTGTCTGAATGAAAAATACATTTATTCGAGGACGATGGATTCAGATCAAATAACAACAGCATAAATCTGCAAGAGTTTAGTTGTATCTGTAATAATTGTCAATTCCGCCACAGCAATATTGGAAATACCTAAGAGGAATAATTACTGACAGTACCTAAGGGAATAATTATTGGCATTGCCTGAGGGGAAATATTAATGACAGTACCTAAGGGAATAATTATTGGCATTACCTAAGGGGAAATATTAATGACAATACCTAAGGGTATAATTATTGGCATTGCCTAAGGGGAATAATTACTGACAATACCTAAGGGTAGAATTATTGGCTATATCTAAGGGGGAAATAATTACTGACAATACCTAAGGGTATAATTATTGGCATTATTAATGGGAATAATTACTGACAATACCTAAGGGAATAATTACTGATAACACTTAAGGGAATAATTATTGGCATTGCCTAAGGGGAAATAATTACTGACAATACCTAAGGGTATAATTATTGGCTTTATTAAGGGGAATAATTACTGACAATACCTAAGGGTATAATTATTGGCAATACCTAAGGGAATAATTACCGACAATACCTAAGGGGAATAATTACTGACAATACCTAAGGTTATATATATTAGCTATATCAAAGGGGTAAAATTATAGACAATATCTAAGGGTATAATTATTGGCAATACCTAAGGGAATAGTTACCTACAAAGGGGAATAATTACTTACAATACCTTAGGGAATAATTACTGACAATACCTAAAGGAATAATAACTGATAATACCTAAGGGGAGTAATTACTGGCAATACCTAAGGGAACAATTACTGGCAATGCCTAAGGGGAATAAAGAAAACCCGATTCTTCATCGATTTTGGACCAAAAGAACATAAATGTGTGCACCAAAGTTTTTACAAAGTCTACTGCTACATTTCTCAAGACATTTTTATGTTGTATAAAAAGGTTCCGCATGGAGTGGGATTAGTAGTTGGAGGTGGAGAAATAAAATATCGAGGATGAGGTGTACTAGGTGAAGTTGGAGGAGGCAGTCTAGGAGATGGAGGTGGAGCATATGTTGGAAAAGAACAATTTATACCACAGTTTGCTATAGACAGCGCAATTATTGATAAAGTCATAGATGTAACTAGTGTAGCAATCGGTGCACCGTTCTCTGTGTATAATCTCTGAGTCTTTCCCTGACTGTACGGTTTACTCTAACTTTTGTATCAATTCTTTCCATATTTTCCCTAAAATTTATATCCAACAATGTTACATGTACAAACTACTTGAACTTGCATTCTTTCAAGACTTTCAAACGTTCTTGCAATACAGTTTTCATTGCTATGAGCTCTTTCTTTCCCGATGTCCTTCTTTAACTCTTCAGTCTGTTTTTCATACATTTCAACATCAGATTTAATGGATTCTAATAAGTTATACAACCTTTATTTAACCCATTAATTTCCTATCCATTTAGATACTGAAGAATCTTTCCGCTGCAGATGTAACCTCTATCATTTTATAGATTTAGCTTCTCTAAAATTTTCATCAAACGGCTCATTGTGACCTATTGTTAGAATCTTTAATTCATCAAAAGGCTCATTGTGACTTATTGTTAGAATCTTCCTTTCATCAAACACCTCATTGTGACCTATTATTAGGATCTTTCATCAAACAGCTTATTGTGACCTTTTGTTGGAATCTTTATTTCAGCAAACAGATCATTGTGACCTATTATTAGAATATTTCTTTCATCAAACAGCTCAGTAATTTCACGAAAAATATGAACCTTAATACTAAGATTTATCAGGCACAAATTTTGATCCGTGTCGCATTTAGCTAGGCAAGAAAACAGATGTTTGTGAGTGGTTTAGAAAATAAGGAAAAGGTTTTACCTTCTCACAATGTCTGAATTTTTTATCAAAATTATTCCCTTAAATCTGTACAAAGACAGATGGTAAAGACACTACTCAGGTAGTTCAATGATTAAGATTAATACTTTTACTTCTGTAGAGGTAAATGCAGATTTGAAATCAAGAATACGTGCGCCAGTGATCGTTCTATATTTCATTCCTTTTGATACCCACTTGTATTTGAATGGACATAAACTACATTTCTGACTTGAGAGTATTATTCGCAAATAAGAATGCTAGCTGTCCTATCCTTTGTTTTCTGGGATTTATATTTTATTTTGTTTTGTTTTTCTATTTAATTATTTTCTTTTTGCAAAGCCAGCTGTTTAATCTACCGTAGCACGTTTTCATGAATCACCTCTCTCTTTAGTTGATCCTAACGTTTTCTTCTCTTCTTTATATTTATTATTATTATTATTATTATTATTATTATTATTATTATTACAGTGCCATGTACTCAAAAGAAATTAGAAGTTGAAGCAAGACTTCAGCAGTCTGTTCAAAATGGCATGCCACTCCTAGGTCTAGAGGTACCTATTTGTACTGCGGATGGATACTATGCTGCTAAACAGTGCCGAGGCTCTCAGTAATTACTGTATTTTTATTCTTAAGTTCATTCTTTCTTAATTCATTCATTCATTCATTCATTCATTCATTCATTCATTCATTCATTCATTTCATGATGTATGTAAGTACAGGTAGAAAAGTTGCCTTACGAAAAAGTCAATTGCATAAAAGAAAATTAAACAACGGTTTTACTTAATATCCCATTTAATCTTTCGTACCAACGAAATTCCTCTGTTGTGTGACACAATATCAAACATATGGAAATCAATGAAACCTGACAAAGAAGAACGAAGGGACATCATAAAATATGAAAGAACGATGCGCAGAAAAGAAAAAATACTAACTTGCTTTAGAAAATCAAATATCTACCAAGTTTTTGAAACTCAACTGAAATCTGAAAAAAGAATAGCAAAAAGAAAACACAAACAAGAACCAATTGTTTTAAATAAACATGAAAGAAATTCAATTTGGAATGGGCATTAAAGAAAATGTAGCACCTGCTTATTGGACGCCTGGTTTTGACAAATAACCGTCAATAAGGGACGATTATTTTCAGAACCATATATCATATTTTAAAGGATGAATTGAACCCGCCATACACAGGTTTAACTTATCCAGCTACGTACTAATCAGTACGGATGTAACCACAAAAGCTATGCTATGCCATTGCGGAATATGACCGTCGCGGCAGTTTACTTGTTTTCTCCCTCTCATTCATGTTCGATGTCACTCTGAATACCGACATCCTCTGAGGTCTCATGGTTAAACGTTCTGTCCAAAATATACTATAATTTCTCGGCAGCAGGTACTTTGAAATCACCATAACACTCATTGTCGCTACATTCAGTACTCCCTTGTTTGGTCCCAGAGGCGACTTAGTCCATTTTCAGCAATGATTATAGCAGACAAATATAAATTTTATCGAGAAAAATAAAATAAAGCGAAGATGACTGCATTTTTTACATTAATAACTCTATAGGCACTTTTTAAAATTACACACAATAGTTTCAAATTTATAGCATTACCAATCTGGCAACGTATTTCAAGTTAATAGTAAAAGTAGTTCCAGAATGGGTTACGATAAGGATATTTTAGCTCTGCGATACGGAAACACAGACTAAACATTGTTTCGAACGTCAGTTCAGCCATGAAAGATTAAATGGTATGAAATTAAACGTTCTGCCTCGCGAGCCCGTGTCACGATTAGCAGAATTAATCCTTGGAAGTTGGAAGTTAAGCAAATGATGTAATTTTATCAATTCATTGACATTTAAATTAGAACATTTGTATGGCTTACTGAGCTTTATTCATATTAAAATAATTTTCTTTTAAATTTATTTACAGGGGGTTTAAGTGATAAAGTGTATTTTGCATTTATTCGGATATTTTAATAGGCTAGTAATAATAAGGTGGCATTGAATTGCGATGACAAGGCGAATCTCGTCATGTGTTATTACGTGAGAAAAAAAGCCCGGGATATGTATTAGCAAACATATCGTCTCGGGACATGACCTTACGCGACATGATAGATCGCTCCGCATACCAAATCACGTGACATGACGCCTTGCTAACCTCCGACAAACATGCAGAATTTGGCACAGAAATGTTTCAGCTTAAGGGACATTTTTATTGTAAATGATTTGTCAAATTCTTTAAAATGTAAAATTTCTAAGTTTCATAAATTATACTGCAGTAGACAATATTTATATCTGTAGTTCAAGTTCGTATATTAATAATCTAAGTGTGTTATTTCAGTAAATAATAAAAATAAATTTTAAAGCTGCTCGAGAACTTATTCATGTACAAGGAAATTGGCTCCAAAAGATGCTAATTTATTAGTATATAATCTTATCCTTATTAATTTTATATGGCTTATGTTCATGCTGCCTTGGAGGTAAATGAATTAAAAATTAATAACAAAATCGTAAATAATTACTGTTTAGAAGTATACTGTTGTACATAATAATTTTAAAGTTCTACTATATTCGTCAGATTGAATTTTGATCAATGATGTCTTTTGATGTAAACATGTAAATGCAAGCTAAATATATCTGACGATAATTATCTGAAACCATTGTTTTAGTATTTTTTTATTATTACATTTTTGTATCCCCACCCCTCCTTTAGCCCAATGAGAAAGTAAAGAGTCACCCAATTGTCTGAAAGATTGAGACATTAAATCATTGTCCTTGGGACAAGCTAACATTAAAGAGTAAATACTGAAACTTTAAAATAATGCAGTCTGAGGTTCAGTGCTCCCTATACAAGAAAAATAATATGCATCAAAGCCCGAAAGTTGGGCAGTTCTCCACCCATATTCTAGAAATGTTTATATTTACATATATTTTTCAATTTCAATTTTTTTTATCCTTCAAGCTATCGACGGGACATGCTTTTCTACATACTTTTATGCAAACAAACATGTTGTAATTGCCATCAATTGTTTTCATATTCAGCTGATCGTACACGCGACCACAAAAAAGTCTTATCCATTGAAGTTTTGTCTATGTTTCGAGAAAGGAATAAATCTAATTCCTCCATTTAGACGGTCTGGGTTTCGACAGTCAGAATTACAGGGCTCCCACTGCCTTCTTTTCATCCATATCGATTGAGAAATCAACAAATCATTGCAAAAATTATAAATACTTATCATAATCAATTCAGCCTGTCGGAGGAAAATGGCGGACGTAAGCAATGCCTGGAGGTGTGTCCAATTTACGCTTGCTGATTGGTTAATTGATCAGCATGATTGACAAGTGGCGATAGGTCAATTATCGTGATACATATCATATATCAGTGGCGATACGCATCCTTAGGGAAAAGATATCATAAACCTGTAAACCTAGTAAGTTGAAAAACGTACTAATTAAAAAAAATATATCAAGTAACTAAAGCTCAGATAACATTATTAAAACGATTCATTTTCAGGTGTTTCTGTGTAAACAAGAACGGTGTCAGCATTGGTAATTACATGGTCAACAGATGGGAAGCTGACGATATGAACTGCCGTAAGCATCTTGTACGATTTATAAAGTAGGTTGTCATACACCCTTGATTACGATCATGAGTGAGTGCATGTAAAAAATATCTACCCAGTGCACGTGTTGGTTAAAGTAAAAAACAAGTACTACAACTGTAAAAACTATTTTATGTTTTAAAAAAAGAACGACATAAATAGATATAGTTGCAACTTAATTAATTAATTTATTCCACATATTTTTAGAATATACTAAGAACATGGTAAGTGCTACGCATTTCACCCTTCAACACCACCTTTCAAGTTTTTAATCAATCAGTTGTTAGGTTTTCAAATGTAAGCAGATAGCGGACATCGCTATCTTGATATCTTAGAATTCCATGATGTCATGCAGCACGACATAATAATAACTTTATAATAGGTGAATGCTTCTCCGTTGTAATTGGAAAGCGAAATAAATTGAAACAAAGTAGGAAACGTAAAAGATTTGATGGTAAATGATTAGCAAGCTTGTCGGAAAAAGAGGGGTACAAATAAATGACCAAACCTATATTGTGCACCTCCAAAACACACACACACACACACACACACACACACACATATATATATATATATATATATATATATATATATATATATATATCGACTACAGGTATTTGTTCTTTTTGTTCATGCTTGTTTGATTTCATACTTATTTATTTAATTATTCAGAATGCGCGAGAGACCAGTATGAGTATGAACTAACGGGTATGATTGGAAAAATGTTCAACTGTGCTTCTAATGGAAACTACGCACCATTCCAGTGCACAGGTTCAGTGTGTTACTGTGTCGATCTAAATGGAAACAAGGTCGGCACAACCACAGTAAATATTGGTATGGTGGGAAGCCTTAATTGTTAACCATGTTAGGTAAATTATCTCTCTCAGTCTCTCTCTCCAACCACGTATCTATTATCCATCCTTCCACCTAAACATCTACCAATGTATCTATATGCCTACCTATCTAATATCCATCCTTCCACCTAACCATCGACCAATGTATCCATATCCCTGCCTATCTAATACTCATCCTTCCACCTAACCATCGACCAATGTATCCATGTGCTTACCTATCTAATACCATCCTTCCACCTAACCATCGACCAATGTATCCATGTGCTTACCTATCTAATACCCATCCTTCCACCTAATCATCGACCAATGTATCCATATCCCTACCTATCTAATACCCATCCTTCCACCTAACCATCGACCAATGTATCCATGTGCTTACCTATCTAATACCATCCTTCCACCTAACCATCGACTAGTGTATCCATGCGCCAACCTAATACCCATCCTTTCACCGAAGCATCTACCAATCAGGTGTGCACCTAGACCAAGTTTCATTATATGCAAGTATATATAAGTATGGCAAGAGGAAAGCCTTCCTCTTATTGCGTAGCGACGAGAGGGGGAGGGTGTGGGAAGGGGTTACACCCTGCCGCTAGTAGGTGTTCAGGGTGATAGCGTATATTCCATGTAAACACCAGTCATGAAATGATGGAGTGATTTTTCTCATACCAAGGTTGATTTACAATACTAACAAATATTTAAAATAATTGGTTTGAAATGCATTTTTTTTCTTGTCAAAATTTTCGTTAGCAGCTGCGCAACTGAGTACAGGCAGTTATGTGCCTGCCAATTTATCGATGTGCCAGCCTAACTATTATCCATCCTTCCGCTTAACTACTGTATCTACCTATGTACCCATGTGTCTACCTATGTACTATGCATTCTACTTGTTTAATATGAATGTCAATCTGAATTACAAGCAATTCAGACATTCTTTGATCAATATTCAAATAATTTTGAAACCATATAAATCAGATTTCATCATGTACCTGGTAAAAGAGTTGAATGAATATTGGTTTTAGATACAGCTTCTCTTAATTCCTGATGTTTTTGTAATTTTAAGGCTGTCTATTTGATCCTACATATGTGATGTATCAAGTTTTAGTTGTCGAGTAAACAGTAATCAAAGGCATTTCAAATTCATACAGTCTGCTCCATTTCATTAACACGTGCTGTTACCTCATGGATATGGGTACTCATCGTTTAAAATCAAGTAATACTTATTCTTTTAAATATAGTTGTTTCAAGACCAGTCAGAATTACCTCCCTTGAAAATATGTGTCAGACATTTTATGCCTCAACTTTCCTTTTATCTTCATTTACAGGGATGGGCCTTTGTTACAGATTATAAGACATGTTCATGCATTGATATACTATTTATTACATACCTATGTAATCTTACATGGTTAATCCTCATGTTTGTTCAGTACGTATTGGACACAGACTAGACGATGTGTCAGTAGATTTGGGAAGTAAAACTACAATTACCCTGGAGTCTCTTCTCAAAAGTGGGAAAGATACGAGGATGTTCCTAATTTCTATAACATGATACAAGAACTATCTATCAAACTCTTCAATATAAACAGACTAAAATTGGATACAAATGCATTTGATAATCAGAGTATTTTTGTCTTTCTGCGTATGATATTACAGGATTACACTGCATTGTAAAACTTCAACTCCTTTTTCAAAATATTTCTTAACTATTCAGACCAGGAGAGGACTACACAGGCTGACAATAATGGCAAAGAACACTCTTGCACAGAACTCTACCCACTCTTTTCAAAATAAAATGTACGCCGTGCTCAATTTTACTCAATAAATATCTTGTATATTAGAGTAAAACATGTCTTTTATCAGTCGTATTTCAGAGTGACTAGATATTAGCAAACTGGAGAGTGATGAATTTGTTACGCAGCAAATGAAGCTGACTCTCTCTTTGTTATTTTTGTTTGAATGGTTTTATCAAGCTCATATTCTTTTTCTCTCCCACTCTACAGGTTTCCATGCATTTTGTCCCCAACTTATGTGAGAGAGGGGGGATGAAAGGGAAAGCTGAAAGGAATTCACTGAAATTGTGTAGAACATTTAATTCATTTAGAAAATGGGGATTGTTAATGTATTTTTCATTGTTTTCTAATGTCATTAATGATTAACCAGTGTAAATTCATATAGCAGTGACAACCTATCTTTGAAACAATGTGACATAAGTGTAATAATGCGCCATGGGTGGATCATAATTTGATATACCAACAGTATTGGTATATCAAATTGCTTTATACCAACACTTTAAAAGCCATGTTATATTATATTATATATATATATATATATATATATATATATATATATATATATATATATATATCTTGCATGCAAAACATATAAAATCTTCTGGAGAAATGAGGCAAGATGGTGATACAAGTATTTATCAACTTCTGAGTTATACGCTAATTGTAAAATGAAATGCTTCAATTTGATGACTAAAGATATTAAACAATTAAAATATAATTACAGAGCTTACAATACTGTAAATACAACTTCTTCAAAGTTCACAATTCCCTGATTAATACTAAAAGATTTACTATTCAGATCCTGGTCCAGAAAACAACTCAACAAATGGCACTGCTAACATTCCTTCATTATAACTTCCATCTATTTAGAAGTAAACAGTATACCTTACAAAAAATATAAATGATTTGCATTTATAAGGTTCTTAAGTTTGATATTGCAAAACCTGAATTATGTCTTGTAATTATGTTGAGATACTGCCATGCTATATATATTTCTTGTTTTGTATACTTCTTGTACTCTGTAATATTGTGCCTATACTTAATACAGCAATTTCAATCATGAGCCAGTGATAACTTTACATTTAATATCTTACAATTATATAAAAAAATTATATACTTACCATTCTTGATTGGATATAGTGACGTGTACTCATACTGTATGTTTTCATATAACTAGTCAGTCTTATTTACATTTTCAATTGTACATTAGATTTCCCTAATCAAAATTAATGGAATTTTGTAATACCATATTTACCTTATATATTGGGGCATCATATTTGTTGGAACACCATACATTAATTTTTAAAGTAATTTTTTGTGAACTGTTATGTTCTGGGACGCATTGTTTTTTTTAAGTCGTAATTTGTGAGACACCTTTTAAATCATTAAAAAATTATATGTCGGAAAATGCACTCCAACTGAAATTTTGTTTTAAAAAATATAAAACTGTGTACTTGAGGTAAAACTCTTTAATCCACTGCAGCATCATCCCGTCAACACAACCCTTCTCCTGCACACGTATGATCCATTCTTTCGGTGCATGAGTATTCTTGTTTGCTTTCTCATGCCATGAAAAATTATCATAAGAGGCAACACATCTCCGGAAGCGGAAACTGCAAGGACCAAAGTCAGATTATTTTCAAATTTGCACCAGTCATGCTAATTCTCACACTTTTAACCCACATCTTATCATCAGTCTGTCAAGCAATGAGATTAAAGTACACTAGAATTTCATCCATGTTAATGATCATATTGTCTGAGAAATCATCTTCTTCTTTTCTGGCATTCACAAATTCATCAAATGATTTTATTTTCTCCACATCTTCTGGGTGATGCTGGGTCATCGATGTCCATAAACAAAGCACTATATTGTATCACTTTAAAATTGTTCCATTGTTTTAATTTATTTTCAAAATTCCCATGAATACTGGTGAAAAGGAACCAAAGTGAGCTTCAATATCTCAGCCAACTTTGTATATTCAACTAAAAAACAGTTGCACACTTAAAAGAATCCAAAGGCAGCATCCAATGTTGGCTTGCTATGTAATAAAATAACCTTTGTATTGATATCCTTTTTAAAATAAAAGTCAGCTTAAAAGTATCCAAAGTTAGCTTCTGAGGTTGGCTTGCTTTGTAATAAAAATAACATTTGTCTTTAATGTCCTGTCTGTAAGTTCAAACAATGAGTTTATTGTTCACTACCAGTTGTGTTTATTCACCACCTGGGCTTCTGTTTGCTTGGCATCTGTCATTATAATTAATACAAACGGGCACTGATGTCCGCAGGTAACACCATGTCATGCGTGAATGGCAGTTGTCTTCAAGCAGTCGGTTGATTATTTCCCTCTCATTTGCGATTTTGTTGGATCCAGTTTTCAGTTAGATAACATATTTAAACCTTTGAGTACAACCAGACATGGTTTGTTTCTCAATGTTCATGTCAATGGACAATGTGCCATGTGTTATTGGACATAAGCAACACACGCTACAGTATGGATGCCTATGCCTATATACAGAGTTTGTGGATATATTTTATTTTTTAAAGCTTATGATGAAAAAAGGAATATATGATAACAATACAAGGTTAATTTCTTTCATTTTATTATCAAATAAGTGTTTTGTTTATCCATTTTGTAGCAACATGCAAGGGGAAAGCACAAATTCAACACAAATTTATTTTGTTTCTTAAGTCTTAGGACATCTGACAGAGGTGAAAAAAACTTTCACCATAAGTTTTGGGACAGGAAAAAATTATTTTATTGCTTCCCAATATATACGGTAAATATGGTACTATGTATTTAGCATGTAAACACAATTGCAGACAACTAGACAGACTAGAAGTTGTAAAATAAAGTACTCATTTATGACAAAAAACCAAGTAATGTCAGTGGGGTAATTTCAATCAAAGCAAAACATCTTTGGGGTAGCATCACAACCAATACTACAATAGTGAATGCAAATGTGTGTATCCATTGACTAAATTTTGCATTTTAAATGTCTGGTGAAAATGAAAAAACTAAGATTAAAAAATGTTCATATTTTCAGTATGTAAAGAAACAACTATATTTTAATTTTATTATATTTCTTATATTTGCAATGTTCAAAATTCACTAAAAATGCATTCCAAATTTGTTACAAACCAGTATAAATCAATGATTACTTACCTAACATAAACAAAGTTGTTGGTAGTCCAGTAACCATTGTAGACATAAACTATCATGCAGAAAATAATTCAGACTGAAGTAACCATGACATTGAAACGTTTTGTCCATTTTTTTTTTAAACAAATAAACCAATTAGAGTACCATTATAATGCCAGACCTTCTCTCTGTAAACCTTAAATAGAAATTACTGACTAATGGGTCTCAATAACCTGGACCTTTATACCTTCTCTGTGTGGACACCAATAGAAATTACTGACCTGGTTCTTTGGCCAAGGTATGCGGTCTTGAACTAAAGTTACTGTGCAGAAACCAATATTTTCTTATTAGATTTATAATGAATGTGACCTCTGATCTCCAGATTCAAGACTCGATAGGCTTTTTAATATAGCCTTGAATACATCTACATAGTTTGCTCTATGAACTTAAATACTCTCAAACAAGTTATTCTACAAAACACCTTTCTTACCCATCCTTCCACAAATTTGATGAAGGTATATGGACTAGGACTGGTATGCTTTTCAGAAAAAAATTTCTTCTTGTCACAAAGACCATGAACTTTCACCTTTTGACACCACCATCACTCCTCCATTTGAAATAGTTCTTCATTATCCAAAGTGCAAGTCATCCACAGAGTTTGGTCTGTATATGATACATAGAACTAACGTTATTGTGTAGAAACCACTGTTCTCTTTTCCTATTTTAATCTTAATGACCTTGACCTTTGACCTTAAATCAATAGGCTTTTTCTTACCACAAGTGCAAGCTATCCATTAAGTTCAGTCCCAACATGTGATGCACAATCTGCATAATCATATGGAATCTACTTTGTTTTTTCTGTCACTCTGGCCTTTAACTTCTGTCTTTTCACCACAAACTCAACATTATGGATGCAAACAAATCTATGTGGTTGTGAGCTACAGGAAAATTTGTACCTAGGCTAGAAAATGTGAACTGATGGTCACAGTGACCTTTTTGTTAAATTGGGTGTGGTACTAAATGAGACATATACACACAATCTTTACTAAAGCCATTACAATTTTAAAATATAGGTACTAAATGAGACATATACACACAATCTTCACTAAAGCCATTACAATTTTAAAATATAGGTACTAAATGAGACATATACACACAATCTTTACTAAAGCCATTACAATTTTAAAATATAGGTTACAGTTACATTCGTTAAAAATAAGTGCAATCATCTTATTTGATGATATTATGATGAAGTGAGCTCAAAAAGTGAACTTTATGCACAAAATGTAACCAAAGTCACTGAAGCATTGATTATGGGTTAGAGTGACCTACCTATTTCTGAGGATAGTACTCGTCAAATGTAACCTCTCATTAAGTTCATTATTCCAAGTACAGTAGTAAGAACAGAGTGTGCAAAAATCCTGATGGAAATGCAAGGAATGTAGGAAAGAATTTACAAATAATGTACATGTAAGTACCACGTTATTCCCCAACACCACCACCCCCTCCCAAGAAGGTAGGCGCAACAAAACTACTCTAATCACTTGTATAGAACCCAGTAATAACAAACAGGTGAGATGAGGTTAGTCTGTACATGTATATAAGCCTTTACAATTGCATGATTTCTGGGTAGTGCAGTAGCTCTCCTAGTAGAGGTGAGTTAATACTGAAGTGGACCAGCATATAACAAGAAATTCAAATTTAAGCTGATATAAGTATAAAATTATAATTTTTATCTGAATAGAGTTTTACAATCTCTCCATGAAACATTAAATGATGATGATGATGATGATGATGATGATGATATATTCCTACAATGAGGTGAACAAATTTACTATATAACTGTTCACTATGCATTTCCATTTTTTTGCAATGGCTATCTTGAGATATCATCTGGAAGATTTCATTTCATTCTACTTTCTGTCAAACTTGATTACTTCCCTGTTATTGGGTTTCATTAAATTTTTCACTGACATTCTGAGAATGAATACAGCAAAAATAAAATACCACAAAAAATAATCCATGTTACAGAATATGATACATCAGTAATCTTAAAGGGCATGTGATACATTTAGAGAACCCTGTATTACAGTAATAATGTTGATGAAATGTTTTGTGGACAATAGTAAATATTTCTAATCTATGAAAAAAACTGAGTAATCATTAAAAATATTCTCTGTGTAAGGATGAAGATTCTATGATAAAAATGCAATGATTGTGAGAAAGACCGCAGCAGCTATCACTGATGGAAGCAATCTTCCAACTCCACCAGCCACTATGATGTCAGTCGATGACGGATCAATTACCACTGATCCACCTGCAAGAATAGTAATATTCAACAAAATATAAACAGAGAGAGGTGTGTGTGTGTAGGTCAGTAGTGATATATATATATATATATATATATATATATATATATATATATATATATATATATAAATGAATTAAACTTTCAACGAAAAGTGCAAAACTAGTATCTAACTAGCCTGAGCACTTTCAACTCTTAATGAGCCTTTTTCAAAGGCAAATACAAAACAGACAAGACAAACAAATAAAACAGAAAAACAATTGTGTTTGCAAAACTTTACATGACTATTTCTACAGGAATTAAACCTTTAAATTTATTGTGTTTTGCGACTAGTTTATTTCAACTTGTTGCGGATGCTGGAGAATATTTTATATTGACCTAGAAATTGATGGGCCATAAAAACATCTGTTATTTTATGTAAATTTACGTAAGCGTAAATTATATCCCAGATATTTCTTTGTTATAGTAGAAATTATAGGTTACTGGGTGACCAATAAGCAAATCTTGAGAATTATTTAAAAGAAAATGTGTCTTCTGCAAAAAGATAATTTTATTTGTACATGGCTGTCATTTTTCTAGTCTTCTTGGTTTAAACCACTTGGTTTCAATGTTCTAAGTGGTGTATCCAGTAAGATTCCTTTTCTTTCCTGGTTTCACAAATCCAGTTAGGGTTGTGAGCAATTGCAATAAGTGTTATATCACTGAAAGTGTGGCCACGGGAGGAGAAGTGTTCTGCAACTGGGCTTCTGTACACTCAGTTTCTTTGTCATCCAATCAGATCTATGAAGGTTGATCCTTTTGTGTAGCTTTTCAGTTTCTCTGACATATTGAAGGCCACAGATCTTATACATGATGAGATAAATTACATTCTCTGTTTTGCAAGCTTTGTTTGGACAATGTATGTTCAGTTTTTCTCTAGTCACTGTGCTAGAAAATGTCCTGGTCTCTATCATATGTTCACAGGTTTTGCACCTTTTATCGCCACAGGGGCCAGATTGACTAGCGTGGTCTTGGTTAGTGATTAGTGTTGGCTTCACCCTGACTAGGATGTCCTTGTGGTTTTTTGGTCTCCAGTGGGCTACTACAGGTTCGTTTGGGAGGATTAACTTTATTGCATCGCACGACTCCACAATGGGCCAGTGCTTCCCATTGATTTTACCTACATTGGGGTTGTCTGGATGGTAGGTCAGGATAAATGGTATCCTATGAGCCTTTTCCTTCTCTCCATATTTTAGTAGGTCATTGCAGTTTGTTTGTTTAGACCTTTGGGTTGCCTCCACAATCAGGTCTTTGTTGTAGCCTCAGCAAATCAAATGTTTTGATAACTCTTCCGACCTTTTATGGAATGTTTCATCTTTTCATATTTAGCGAGTAGCTGTTTGATGATTTCAACCCAAATCTTTCTTTGATCAGCTGTCAACAAATGCAAGACCCATCTTACACAAACCCTTTTGAGTACCAAATGATTCTTTAATATATTAAAAACAGCTAACGAAATAACGACCGTAATAATATAAATATCTTCCACCATGTATCGAACATCTTCACCAATTTCCCTCTTCATGGTTACAGAATTGCAGAAACGGTCTGCCATAATATAAGCCATCTTCTATGGATTCTGGACCATCTTTAAAATTATTAAATCGAATCAAAATGATAGGATAGAGAATTGCATCGCAAACTTTGGCCTTGATATCAGTTAAAGAGTACTCTAAGATCTCCTGGATTTCACAGTATGCTATTTCCACCATAGCAGAATAGTTCTCTGATGACATTTTTATGTCACTCCTTTACCCATGTTATGTCACACGTACATGTCTGCATGTGTCCAGCATGCTGCATGTGACCTGCAGATAATTTGTACAACTTTATTTTGTCTGTTGATCAGTATTAGTATACTGACAGGTTAAAAGTAAGAACAAAATATTCAGAACTTTACAAATACTCTCATGTTTATATTCAATATAATTATAAAACACAGGCACATTGATATAGATAGATAGCTATGAAGAATTTATTGCATTACCTCTTGTAAAGAAGACAGACTGACTATGCACCCCATCTCCTCCACGGCTGACAGCAAATATTCTCAGTTCATACACAGTATTCATCTGTATTCCATAGATAATTTTTTCTGTCTCATAACGTTCCACCTTCACATCTTTAGCCGTCCGTATGTCTTCAGTAAAAGGCCAGTAGCGAAGCTGAGATAATAATAATAATAATATTAATAATAATAATAATAATAACAATAATAATAATACAGTAAAATAATAACCATTATCATTACTGACATCATGACCAGATTAATTTAAAAACAATGTCTTTGTTGTCATCTTTGCCACTATCACTACCATCAATACTACTATCATCATAAAATTCTTCCTGTTCTTCTTCATCAATGATGATAATGATGACAACAATGATGCAAATGGTATAATGTCATTTACTGAAACCAATGCGAATCCATCTGATGCTTAACACCACACCATACATTTCATGTCTCCAGTTGTTCAGATAAAAGGAATATATGTCTGTCTTGCATCATTTCTTCAACCTGTGCCACTTCATTTGCTGTCCATCAGTCACTGTTTCCTCAGTCTGCAGCATTTCATTTGCTGTCCATCTTTCATTGTTCCAAAGTCTATCCCATTTCATTTGCTGTCTATCTTTCATTGTTCCAAAGTCTACCCCCACTTCATTTGCTATCTGTCTTTCATTATTCCAAATTCTACCCCACTTCATTTGCTGTCTGTCTTTCATTGTTCCAAAGTCAACACCACTTCATTTGCTGTCTGTATTCTCATTGTTTTATTGTCTGTTCTGTTTCATTTGCTGTCCATCTTTTGTTGTTTCACAGTCTGCCCATTTAATTTGCTGTCCATCTTTCCTTATTTTGTCAGTCAGCCCCACTTCATTTGCTGTCTGTCCCACTTCATTTGCTGTCCATCTTATTGTTTCATTGTCTGCCCCACTTCATTTGCTGTATATCTTTCATTGTTTCGCAGTCTGCCCACTTCACTTCCTGTCCGTCTTTCCTTTTTTCGTCAGTCAGCCCCACTTCATTTGCTGTCTTTCTTTGTTCTTCAGTCTGCCTCACTTTATTTGCTTTCTGTCTGTCATTATTCCTCAGTCTGTCCCACTGCATTTGCCATCTGTCTTTCACTGTTTCCTCAGTCTGCCCTATTTCATTTTCTGTCCATTTGTTTATTGTTTCCTCAGTGTGTCCAGTTCATTTGCTGTACAGCTACTCTCATTAATCACATTAAGTTTCAATACATCATTGAATTCTATTTTGTATGTTTATACTAAGTTCTTTATCTTCAGACTTTTCGAAACCATCATTGAGTTTGAATACTGAAGCAGCTGTATAGCTCTTACACATTATAAACTCCGTAAATTTAGTCAATTAAAGGAACAGTAATTGTTCTGCTTCTAAAGTAATAAATCACTCAAAATGTAATAATTTCACCAGGAGATATAAACAGTTGAGTCAACCAAAGTTATCTTTGAGTAATTTTAACAAAACCTGAAAGATTACAATTGGGATGAAAGCCTGAGTCAAATAAGCATTTTGTTCTTGTTTTAAACAAGATTTCGTTCTGTAGGTATATCTTATTATATGCTCATTATTGTCTCCCTTAACTTTACATTGCCAGAATCGTGCAGTATTTTACAACACAGAACACCTTTGGTATTGCACGCAAGTGCATGAAACATGTACTTAAAAATAGTATAGTGTATTAGGAACTACTTTGTAAACAATCCATGTACACTCATATAGTGGTCAATTTAGGTGTGGGTTTAACAGATTTGTTTGTGAATGAACTTAACAAGCTGTTTTGTCAATTCGAAAGTAAAGATGATAAAATTAATGATGTGGACAAGTTCACTGAGTCAGAAATGAAACTTTCAAACAAGCACACAAATGAATGTGATATTGGGGGTGCTCACCAGTTATTATGTACTTCTGAGAGAGTGACGTATGTAAGGTGAAGTTGTTTGCATTTAAAACATGCACAGTGGAGAGAATGTTGGCATACCTCTATGCTACTTTGATGTAATGTGGCTGACATTTCTTTGGATATTGTACTTTTGGAAATTGTAAATGATCTTAGCACCCTGCTAACTAAAATGACTGCTTCCTTGTGCTCCAGCCTGAATTTGTCTAAAGTACACTATCCTTTGCAGCTATTAAAATAGGGAAAATGAATTTTGCCAGACTAGACAATACTAGTTTCTGAAAGTGCAATGAATGGATTACCATATATATAAAATGTAAAAAAAGTTATCAGCTCTTTTTTTCACAATTTACCTCTGAAGTTCAGGAAGTGAAAATGACCATGTGGAGCCAGCACTATTTTGAAAAGTGCACATTGAGTAAGGCCAAGCTGTATACTTTATAACCTATATTACACCCATCAATCATACACCAAAATAAAGGGAATTTAATTCTTTGAACAATACCTAAGATATACAAGGTCTTTTTTAAACAGCCAGTATAACTAGTGAGGAAACCTGGGGGAATTCTTTTTCTTTAAAACTCTAACCCTATGCAAAATACGAAACTGTAGAGCGCTACCATTAGCAATGTTAACAACAAACATGAGAGACACAGTAAATGAAAATACTGTTCTGATAATTGAAACAGATATTCAGAAAGAAATTCCTTTCTTTTCACAAACAGAATAGTTCAGACAATGACTAGTGCTCTCTAGGGTCTATAAAAGTATAGCATAGGAAAGCATATTGAGGCCAAGGGCTATTGCATATTTTTAAGAGATGTACCATTTTACAAGTCAAAATACTAGATTCGAGGGGAAAAAAATGCTACTGAAGGTTTTGGTAGGAAACTAAGAGCAATGACAAACAAATAGTATTTCTGCTGGCTACATGAACTGTTGAACAACAGTTGCTTTACAATTGTCCCCAAGTAACTATTTTGATACAAGGTTAGGCTAGTGATAGAAGACACACACTGTATGATACAGGTCATAGTTGTGGTCCCTCCAACAGCAAGATGCAAGTGACAGGGCATAAACATGTCTTCTTTAGCTGGTAATAAGAATGGTAATAAATATACTTACATTTATGAGTCTTGAATTTTCTCCAAATGTACTTTCTTAGTTAGTTCTGCAAATCTGAATGACATGTCCTGCAAAACCTGATACAAACTGAAACTGTACAGGAATTTTGAGTACATTTCCATCTGAAATCCATTCTCCTTGCTGCACTGAACTGACCCAATAATCCAGTCCATCATAATCAGAGAAGCAGAGTTGAGTTGGATTAACAAAAAAACTAAATCCATGCATTCCAGACAAAATGGAAAAGTTGTTTTAATGTTCATTCATTCACAATATGACTCTGAATTTCAATTTTAATTAGACCAAAATGACAATTCTTTTGAAACTACAGTCAAGCACGATGAAGTTCAATGGTCGCTTGGCAGTGCTATGTGCGCATTAATATTGTTATTGTGTACTGATGATTCTATGGTTATATATTTATTTTTTTGATACAGCATAAATTCAATTACTTTGTTTCTTGAAGTGTATTTTTTTATAATTAAGCCTTTTTCTACCTAACTAAGCCTTAGGTAGAATAAGAAAATGAGTATATAATAAAAAGGTTACTGCATTTGTATGGGAAAATATGAACCTGTTCTCTCTGATGAATACTTCACTTCCAAAGGTCATGCAGAATTAATCCAAAAAGAACTCGTTCATCTTTCCTCATACAAATGCAGTAACCTATAAATACATAATAAACATACTACTTACTGATCGTTTGTGATAATACACAGTTTCCTGTGTTCAGAAACTTGCCAGAACAACAATAATACACTGCTTCCTGTGTTCGGACACTTGCCAGGAATCAAAAGTCTTTCTTTCTAAGTGCTCCAACAATAATTTGAACACAGGGAAGCATGTATTGTAAATATAGTATAGCATTTATAGTGATGTTTACAGAATTTCACTCAATTTACCAATTAACAGCTAATATATCTGTCTCTTTGTCTCTCTATCTTACCGTGTATCCTTCCAATGTCTCCTCTTTACTACTGGTGTGCACACCTCTCCACGTCACGCGGACACTGCCTGCCGTGTGGGAGTACACATATATTTCTGTAGGGTACATTGATGGTGCTGCAATTGACAATATAAAAAGACCTTAATACAGCATATATGGACAAAATATAGACTGCTTTACTTTAGAAATTTTTAAAAATATAGGGTTTTGGCTTACCCATTCCCACCATCGCTCCCAATCCACATTTTGACCACAGATGTAACAAGAAACAATGGTAAACTAACAATCTTTATCGTTATGCCTCTACCACAGAGGACGAATGACTGTTACCCTTGATAGCAATTGTGACGATTAATCTGCAATGCTCAACAACGGTTGTGCATGTTTGTTTTTTTAGCTTCCCACAATGCTTTTGAAAAAAAATTATATTTCCACCATGTGGAATTGTTGTTATTGATGTATATTTGGGACTAGTTGCAACATAAAATTTTGCAGTTTTCAAATTGACAACAGGCATATTACATGCTAGTAGAGCTATCAAAGGAAATAAATGTTTCGTGAAATTTTTGTTTAGCAAGAAATCTTCAACGTTTTTGTTTTACTCCTAATTTTTTATAACAAATGTCTATGTGATTGATATTGCATTTTAACTTATTCAAAAAGTCAAAGATAAATGAAAACCACTGTTTAGATACAAGCAAACATGTTGTTAATACTACTTCAATTGACAAAGAAATACCTGGAAATTAGTGTATATATATATATAGATATAGATATAGATATATATATATATATATATATATATATACACACACACACAACAACAGCTAATAGTGCAGCATATTTAACATGTTGCTTAAGAGTAGAAAAGACAGGGAAACATATTTTGTATTGAACATTACATTTTGTGCTTCTTTGCTTCTAGAATCTGAATTATAAAATATAGCCACCTGCTCAGTAAACACGCATTTTCAAATCTGAGTATAAAATTGATTTTATGTTGCCTTTATTATTGTGATTTCTTTCAAATTTGTTGAACATGATAACGAGCTTTTGAAATGTTATTAGAGGAAAAAATTATATTTGTTTTCAGAGCTAGTTTAACTCCATAGGTTCAATAATCCATTGATGCTTCACTGAAATTTTAATTAATTTGCTTACAATATAACTGTGTACCAGTAATTAGATACTGGTAATATGTGAACATACAATTTTTTTATTTTTCACCCGGAAGTTAAATTATTGTAATCTTTCTTCCATACTATTAACCTAGAATATTTTAGATGTTCTTTCCAAAAGGTCCAATCTACATTACCAGCTCAAGAAATTGCACATCAAAAGAGCAGAACTGATTTTTCAAATAAAACTTTCTAAGATCATGTAATTTGGAAAACCCTTGTCATTCAAATAACAGACACACATATAGAGAAAATCAGGGACTAATATAAGTCCAGGTGGTACTCTAGCATTGCTCATCTGAGAAGTATTTTGATCCACATAGTATGTTTCGAGTAGTGAAAATGGCTAATGTTATCATTAACAGCAAGTGGAAGAATACAAAATAAAGTACTGTGATATGGCTAATGTTTTCATTAACAGCAAGTGGATGAATACAAAATAAAGTACTGTGATATGGCTAATGTTATCATTAACAGCAAGTGGATGAATACAAAATAAAGTACTGTAATATGGCTAATGTTATCATTAACAGCAAGTAGAAGAATACAAAATAAAGTACTGTGATATGGCTAATGTTATCATTAACAGCAATTGGAAGAATACAAAATAAAGTACTGTGATATGGCTAATGTTATCATTAACAGCAAGTGGAAGAATACAAAATAAAGTACTGTAATATGGCTAATGTTATCATTGACAGCAAGTGGAAGAATACAAAATAAAGTACTGTGATATGGCTAATGTTATCATTAACAGCAAGTGGAAGAATACAAAATAAAGTACTGTGATATGGCTAATGTTTTCATTAACAGCAAGTGGATGAATACAAAATAAAGTACTGTGATATGGCTAATGTTTTCATTAACAGCAAGTGGATGAATACAAAATAAAGTACTGTAATATGGCTAATGTTATCATTAACAGCAAGTGGAAGAATACAAAATAAAGTACTGTGATATGGCTAATGTTATCATTAACAGCAATTGGAAGAATACAAAATAAAGTACTGTGATATGGCTAATGTTATCATTAACAGCAAGTGGAAGAATACAAAATAAAGTACTGTAATATGGCTAATGTTATCATTGACAGCAAGTGGGAGAATACAAAATAAAGTACTGTGATATGGCTAATGTTATCATTAACAGCAAGTGGAAGAATACAAAATAAAGTACTGTGATATGGCTAATGTTATCATTAACAGCAAGTGGAAGAATACAAAATAAAGTACTGTGATATGGCTAATGTTATCATTAACAGCAATTGGAAGAATACAAAATAAAGTACTGTGATATGGCTAATGTTATCATTAACAGCAAGTGGATGAATACAAAATAAAGTACTGTAATATGGCTAATGTTATCATTGACAGCAAGTGGAAGAATACAAAATAAAGTACTGTGATATGGCTAATGTTATCATTAACAGCAAGTGGAAGAATACAAAATAAAGTACTGTGATATGGCTAATGTTATTATTAAAAGCAAGTGGAATAATACAAAATAAAGTACTGTGATATGGCTAATGTTGTCATTTTACCAAACGTGGAAGAAAACAAATACTGTACTATAATTAGACTGGTAATGGCTGATTCTTTATGCATTCATTATGGACAGAACAACAGTACAATCACAACCAGGATAACATCAACATCTATGGCCCAAGGAAAACAAATCTGGCTTACCACTGATAAATAAGAAAGTCCCTGGACTTTTTGCTGAACAGCATTTGAGTTAAAGACATTGATTGCAAAAGATGAAAATGTATCCATTTCATAAGAAAGTAAACATAATGTTTGTAAAGGAATAAAAATGTTCAATGAAAAAGAATTATAACTCAAAATGTCCACAAATTGCTTACATAGTTTTACAACCATGAGATGTATAAGAATCACTTGAAAGAGAGTAACATCTGCACTGAACAACAAGCAGAGTTTGATTGAAAAGATAAATACATTATAAATACATTAACTTGCAAACAAGCATGCATGCAGAACACAATGCATGCTTTCAGTACAAGCATATACAAGGCAATGGGTACTTATAACACAAGCACTTTATCACTGTGCATAACAATGGATACTTACGATACAAGCACTTTATCACTGTGCATAGCAATGGATACTTATGATACAAGCACTTTATCACTGTGCATTGCAATGGATACTTATGATACAAGCACTTTATCACTGTGCATAGCAATGGATACTTATGATACAAGCACTTTATCACTGTGCATAGCAATGGATACTTATGATACAAGCACTTTATCACTGTGCATAGCAATGGATACTTATGATACATGCACTTTATCACTGTGCATAGCAATGGATACTTATGATACAAGCATTTTATCACTGTGCATAGCAATGGATACTTATGATACAAGCACTTTATCACTGTGCATAGCAATGGATACTTATGATACATGCACTTTATCACTGTGCATAGCAATGGATACTTATGATACATGCACTTTATCACTGTGCATAGCAATGGATACTTATGATACAAGCATTTTATCACTGTGCATAGCAATGGATACTTATGATACAAGCATTTTATCACTGTGCACAGCAATGGATACTTATGATACAAGCATTTTATCACTGTGCATTGCAATGGATACTTAAGATATAAGCACTTATCAATGTGCAAGGCAGTGGTACTTACAATATAAGCACTTTATTGCCAAAGGAATAACCTAACCTTATTAATTTTTTGTTTCTTATGTACCGTTTTAAAATATCTGCATCTACAATTTCTGCTTTCATCTCATCCAGAACGAGATGGTCCTCTTCAAACACAGTTTCTATTGCTTGTCTGGCAATTAAAACACAACCAGAAGACATCATGTATTTTCTATAAAATCATTAATGACATAGATGTACTTCTGCAGATTGACCCATAGGGATATTATAAAATGTTTGCTACTAAAGGCTAGGTGGCTAGGTGGCTAGGTGGCTAGGTTATTGCTTCATGTCTACATCATCACGCATGCCACTGTAATCAATCATACACAAATTAGTTGTTCCTTGGAATACATCAGCCAGTAAGTCTTTCAATATCCAATTTATTCTGCAAAGCAATCACAATCACCTACACATTTTTGAGGAAACACTCTCAGCTGTGATTTTAGCTGAACAGAAAAGGTACTTGTACATAGATAATGACAATGTAGTCTAAAAAATGTTATGTTCAGTAATTGTCAGATTTTGTGCAAACAGTCTTGTCACAATTAGTCCCCCCACGTATCATCATGTGACAAGGTTCATTCAATTACATCTATAAATACCTAAACTTAATTGATTTATGTTGATAATTCTCTGTCATAATATAGTATGTAAAAGAAAGCAATTCCATTTATATATATCTAACTTACTGATTGTGCAACTACATCTAAATTAACTGTATCTTACTCAACAAATGTTTTGCAGTTCAATGTCTTAGCACTATATGTCTTAGTTTTCACTTCTGCCACTTTTGAAATTTGTGTAAGTGTTATGTTAAATACCAAATCATGTGGAACTGTACAAGGATAAAGTGGGCAATGGTATATTAGTATCTGGAAGATAAGTTGTATTTGAACCTATTTCCAGATGCAAAAACTATGTAGTTTTTATTACTAGCACTTTGCTCATTACCTGCCTGTGATTGTAACTTCTGTTTATCATTTGCAATGCCTTGTTCATTCCTATATGCCCTAAACCAAAAATAACTAATGAAACATCTGTGCATGTGATGAAATCTGAAGTTATTGAACTTCAATAGATAACAGCTTTCACAGGATAATGACTCACAAACATTCAAACTAGTGTAGTATACAAAGACAATGAAAGCTTCTCATTGTCCCTTCATATCCAATTTAAAAAATAAACAACCTAGTTTAATCAATAGATTTGGGCTTAACTTTGGAACTTTTGTCTATACAGTTTGCCCACATTTAATGTTGCTTGGTGTGTATGTGATACATTTAATATCACTTGGTGTGTATGCAATACATTTGATGTTGCTTGGTGTGTATGCAATACATTTAGTGTTGCTGGGTGTGTATGCAATATATATTTATGTTTAGTGTAGGATATAAGGGTGAAGCATTTTGGTGTCATTTTACTATGTATATATGAATAAAACAGCTTAGACTTTGTAGTTGTGACTGGATTTATTGACTCTTTTCATACTGTTCTGTACTCTGCTCATTTGCCAGACATTGCGTGTCAATGTGCTGACTCAGCCTAACCAAGCAACCGTAGCTGCTGTGTTGTTTTAGGTTATACTGTTGTAGTTTTCATATTGGTATATGGTTTGCTTCTATTTCTAAAAGAACAATTTTGCTATTTGTGGTCCACAGGTACTCATACTACATTGCAGATGCTACCTAAGTTAATGACTAACAATTCTGTTATGTAAAACTCCAGTTACAATTAGGTAATCACTTATGAACTGCTAAAAGAAACTGGAACAATTAGCTTTTTAATAACTTATTCAGTATCCATGCATCACAGGGACCAATTCTAAGTCTCAATAGTTTTTTCAAAGCATACTTTCGACATCAGTAAGATCAGACGTTATTATTGCCTCATAAATTGTGTTGATGTTTTTCATTTCAGTTAACATTTGCCTTGATGTATTTAATAGCCAGAAATGTTCAACCATTAAGCAATGAATGTTTGATTTTAACTTTGTTTCCTCTACAGTGTAGCAGTCTTATTATGAAAGATACATATGCTGTTAGGTTCCTGACTGTGAAGTGCCTAGGCGAAATGGAATAATTAATTTTGTTTCATTTCTCCAATATACATTGTTGATAGTGGACCTGTTGACTTGTTAAACAACTGTGAGAGTGGATTTAAATGAAGCAAATAACAATATCATTTTTGTTTCACTAGACATTAGTTCTATGTAAAAGCTATGCTATTTATTGCCTAACACATTAAACCATTTCTAGGACTGGGTGGTAAGAAATAGACATGGGTCTATTTGATTGTTGTAGTTTGATTGGTTGTTCATAATTATATCTTTTACAACTAAAATTAGCTCTTGAAAATGCTGCAAGTTAAAACTTTAATATTTTACCAAATAAACAAGATGACAAAAATATATGCACCACCTATCAAATAATTGTTCCTACTTTGGTAAACTTGTATCAATTCCTTCACATAGCACGGTTACAGCATCTTGCAATGTTTATGAGCACTTTTGTTCCTCCTTCAAACATTCAGCTTTGGATTGTTTGAATCCTGGTGCAAGTTTTCAAAGATGTCTACCAATTTCATCTCAATATGAATTGGTTGGCTTTTCTGGAGCTTCTTTTCTCAAGTAGTTTGTCAATGTTAGATTTATCATGCTTCTTCCCTTCACCACCTTCCATTTGCTTACAAGGTCATTTGTAAGATATAAATTAATATAAATTTGAATGGTAAAATAGTTTTGTTATAAGTAATCTAACAGTATTACTTATAGAAATAAATAATTTCAAATTTAATTGCCGAAATGAAAGAGATGAATTTCAAGACATCAGTATGTGAAGAAGATATTAACTGATTTTAACAACAGAACTTTCCCATACTGCTGACACTGCCAAACAGAATATTTTCAAAAAGTGGAAGAGAACACAGCTGAGAACATAAGGAATAAAATGTCAAACCATATAAAAAAGAAACCAGTATTTTTCTAGTAAGATATGATTCTTCAATATTACATACCCCATATGAAAACTTCCGCCCTGACTTTAACCAGATTCCAGGTGGAATTTTAAAGCAGATTTCACCTAAAGCCTTAGATTCCACTTATAATAAATTTTAGGTGGATTCAGGGCAGATTCAGGGTGGAATATGGCCCAAAATATGCAAATTACTCTGTCTATTATTAGGAGGAATCTGTTTATTTCGCCTACCAGGCGGAATTTGTTTATTCTGCCTACTATGCAGAATCTGTTTATTCCGCTTATTTAGCCTAGATTCCCCCTATTGTCACTTTTAGGGGGATTCAGGGTGGAATATAGCTCAAAATATGCAAATTACTCTGTCGCTAGGCGGAATCTTTCCTTCTGCCTAATTAGATGGAAATACCTGCAGAAACCCATCCAGTAATGAAGATGTCAAAATGTTATTCCACCTTGCAGACTTTAGGTGGATTTCTGGTAGAATTTTAGGCAAAATATGCAGATCAGTTGTCCTAAGATTCTGCTTAAACAAAAAAATCCATCTAAGATTTCTGTCTGAAATAAAATTCTACCTGAAAAAAAAACCCACCTGAAACTTCCACCTGAAATAAAAATGCACCTAATGTTTCTGTCTAATAACAGGCTGTCTAAAATGTCTACATAAATATCATCCAATAAAAAATCTGCTTCAGATTTCTATTAAACTGCCTAATGATTCGTAGACATTATTGGGAATCAATGATAAATATTCACAATAATTTTTAAAATGGATCATAAATTTTACTTTGACAGAAATTATTAAATAAGATTTAGGTTTTCTTGTCCTCATTTTCTTTCTTGCATACAAAACCTAATCTGTGATGGCATCATTTATGTTTTTTTCAAATTTTAGTGAGATTTCACATGTATTTTGGCCAAAACTTTCATTGAAATTTTGGCGATACCTCAATAAAATGTCACTGAAATATTTGTGAGATTTCACAAAACTCTGACCAAAATTTTCACTTAATTTTTGGGGAGATCTCTAACATTTCGTTGAAAGTTTTGTGAATGTTTACTAAAACTTTGGTGAGATTTCACTAACGTGAGAAAGCCTGCCAGTAGCTTCTCGTGGGTCGGTGGTTCTTCCCGGGGTTTTCCAGGGTTCTTCCTCCACCATTAATACTGGCCGCCATGTATAACCTATCTTGTAAAATGGTGTTAAACCCTAAAACAAGAACAACAACTAAAATTTTGATCATTATAAAGTATTTTACTGAAGTTTCAGGAATTTTTCACACATTTCAAAAGGTTTCAAATAAACAATGGATATGAATTAAACAGGACTTTATTAACCAAGGTGATATTTCAGTGTACATGAAACAAAATTATACAGATGTTGTAATTATATGACATCCAAGGCAAGAGATATGGGAGTTAATAATAATAATAATAATAATAATAATAATAATAATAATAATAAAGACTTTATTTAGAGAAGGTAACTCAGTTACAGAACTAATCTACCTTGAGGCCTTCTATCTGTTATGCACAATATACACCACTCCCTTGATAACTCGCGCACAACAGGGTCCACAAACATAGACCATGCTATAAGCAAGGGCATGAGTTACTGAAAGGGCCTCCAAAAATTGAAAAAAATCACTTGGACATCGAGAAAACAGCAGGGGGGGGGGTCGGGGTTAGGGAACTCCGCTGTTTAATGACTGAATCCTCATTTTACATTCACGTCGATGATAATTTTTAATAACGCACTTTTTCTAATGAAGTTGTTCGTTATTCTGTTTAAATAACATTTATTTTCAAAATGTCCAACATGCGAAAGATCGTTCCAACTGGTTTCAACAACCATTACGTTTACACGAAAACATGTGTGTATTACGTCTCTGCTTTTTGTTTTCTTGATGAGTCTGGTTCCCGGAGTGGAATGACATTGTATCCTGCCAAACTGGGAGTCAAAAGAGCAGGGAACTAGACTAACTGTTGACACACCACCAAACAAGATTCCTTTTGTTAAAAAAACAAGCGAAATTTTTCATGAGACAATCGTCTACGTCGAATCTCAATTTTTGTGCTGTTCAATTAGTACAGTATTGATATCGTGATTTCATTGGAAGTAATAATGAAACTTTTTATCATTCTTGAGGATATCTCAAAGTGCCAGTTCAAGAATTCTCTGAAACTCGCTTGCCCACAATGGTTCGTATCTGTGAAACCAAGCTCTTTATTTTACTAAGTATAGTATTCTTTTCGCTTGGTTGCCGTGCTATCTTTGATCGCAGTTACCAATGAGTCGGTTAATTTAAGGTAGTTTATGTTACATACACAATAACATTTATAACAGTGTTTAACTGATCAACTGAAGTGAGGTCACCCGACATACAACCGGGGCAACTAGATTTTAAGTTTGTAGGATTTTTGTGCCTTTTAACTTTTCTTTTATTTCACCTCCATTATTTGATTCAAAAGACATAATTAACATCATAATACAAAGGAGGCCAGCTTTTAATTCAGTGCAACAATGCAACAAATACTTCTGCAAGTCAGTTATCAAAACACGGTCGACGCCTAAATAGGTTCTCAGAGAAATGCTTGTGGACATAGTTGTTACAGTAGATTGACACATTTTACGTTTAATTACAAGAGGACACATTGCATTTACGATGATTACACTTAAAAGGAACTAGAAGATAGAACTAGAACACAAATTTCAATTGATAAAAAAATTATTTAATTTGTATTTATTTATTAAAGTACTGCCTCCACTCGGCGTAAGTGACATTTTCATTGATTGAAATTTCCTTACATATTGTTAATTGCGGTGTGCTAGGAATGTCACTTGGAAAGAAAATGTAAAAAAGTTGTATGACTTATTTTTAAATTTGGTATTTCATAATGTTGATTAAAATTTCCAGGTGCTATCTACCATTTTCAATGATAAAACGAGTGATACATCAAAGTTTTTGTAGCTAATTTTTGATCGCGATTTCCATAAAGTTCATAAAATAGGGATCTATTTTTGGGGTAATTTCTGGTTTTAAAAAATAGGATCCACGCCTGACCCCGCGTTATAAGCGGGTTCACGAGTTATCAGGGCGCAAGTTATCGAGGGAGTGGTGTATACAGTATATACAACATAATGTGAAGAATCTGGCTTGACACTAAATAATTAAGTGATTTTAAAAGTCAAAGTATCAAGCCTGGAACATATGCACAGGCATCTGTGAGTGCATAAACATATATAAAATATAAAATATTATCCTGCATTGAAAAATTCAACTGTGAAAATGATGCAAAATTGCAGAAAAGCATCCACTGAGACATTGATTATAAAAAGAAGAAATGCTAGGAGCCTGCCTTATGTCACTGTTGTACTGCAGACTTGATTTTTGATTAATGTACAAACTATGATGTTGTGGTCTCTTGAATTAGTCCTTGTTCCATAATCAGCCATGACAAACGTTTATCATGATATAATTACTCTTATTTTACACTTAGCTTCTAATACAACCAGAATATTTTGAAAATATAAACAATTTGAAGGATGATTCTATTTGTGGGCCAAAAAACTCCTCAAAGATATGATTATCTTTGATAGACATGGGTATCTGGCAACAATATAAACAATTCCCACCAGTGATCTATGCGTTGTCCCACCTTAAATTCTGGAAGTTAGTCAGTTTGGAGTTATAAATCCTCGAAATCATCCTGGTTTAATTTCTTGTCATATTTAGCATGCTAGCCACTACTGTTAAGCTCTTTATGGCACAAAAAGCAAAATGCTAGTCCTGGCATTCAGTTTTCACACAGATTGACCAGTTACATTCCCATCCACTTTGCATTCAAGCTCTTCTCATTGCCACACATTTTTCAAATGGTTATTCAACTCGTATCCCGCTCAAAAATTTGAATCGCCATGTTTAGCAAGCATGCTTATTCCCATCAGTTTCTGTTACGCAACGATTCATTGGGCAAGTACAAACTTTTGACCAATCATAAAGCGCTTTACTACGATCATCTGTTAAATAATATATGGAACAAATACTTATTAGAAAGCTCGTTGCAGAATGGGACCAGATAGAGCATTATAAAAAAAAAAAAAACAGTTTCGGAGACGATATTAAAAAAAGGGTCCATATCGACGAAAATCAGATTCAGGTCAGGAGAAAAGCGAAATTCTGCTTTAAAATGGAAAACAATAAAACAATCTTTTCTTGAGGAAAGTTAAATCCAACTGAAGTTAAACTAAAATACAATAACAACAACAACAAAAAAAATTTGAAAAAGAATTACAACAAGGAAAGATTTGGAAAGAAGTTATTGTTCCCAAAATGAACAATACAGTTACAGCTATCAGAAACAGGAAATATAAATGTTGCTGAAAATCATTCAAATTGTACAAAATAAATTTTATTATATCTTAGTGATACTTTTTATTGAAATGTCAGTGATATTACAATCACAAAATATCACTATATTTTCAGAAATTTTGGCAAAGTGTCAGTGAAATTTCAATAACAAATTCTCACTGATATTTTCAAGAAATGTTGGCAGAGTCAGTGAAATTTCAATCACAAAATTTCACTGATATTTTCAGAAATTTTGGTAAAATCTAAAATATCATAATTTTAGTGAAAAAAAGGACATTTGAGTGAATGTCAAAAAATTGTCACTTTGATTTCACTGAAATTTCAGTCACATTTTCACTTGGGTATGATTGTTGTAGAGCATATTTTAACAGGAAGCAAAAGAAACTTATTTTTCAGACTAAACATCAGATCAAGTCCAAAATCCACCTTGCACCAAATTTTCAAGTCCAAAGATTCTATGCTTGTAGTTCTTTTGATAAAGATCAAAATTACGCCTGACATTTCTGCTAAAATCAGTCTAAGTCCAAAATCCGTCTTAAAGTAGGAAAATGAACTGGACAAGCAGAACTTTTCCATCTAACAGTTATCCTTTAGGAGAAATATAAGAAATAGTATGCTTAACTATTAGACGGATTCAGTCTGTCACCTTAGCTGTATTCCCAGTCCATTAAAGTCCATTTCAAATTTGGTGTTTTTAGGCAGAATACACCCTGAATCCACCTAAATTCCAGGCGGAATCTGCCTAAAAATTTTGTACAGGACCCAATCATATTACCTTTGGAGAACTGCTATTTCCTTGCAAAGCCATCCCTCCCAGGTTAAAATTTATAACTAAAAAGAAACATTATCTGCCCACCTAGGTGGTAGTTAGAGTGATCTCCCTTTGGAAAAGGGATTGGCAACTCCCATGAATATCTCATTTACTACTGGAGCAGAAGGCACGCTGTCTATATGATGTAACTGAGAGGAGGTTGGGAGGGTGTATATGTCTTATGACTGGGTAGTATTACTGAAGAAACATTTTCCTAGAAAAAAATGGCTTCTTCTTCAAATATGTTACCAGATCCTAATACCTTAGAAGAACAGGTAAGAGATGGAAAGATATACATTCCCTTAACCCTCTTGGGTCCCATAATGTATGTGAGACAGCCTCTAAATAATCCAACCAGAGAATAGGGGAGCAGCTTTGAAAGAGAAAAAGTTTCCTTCACACAAATCCAGAGGAGGTAGTGAAGCCACATCCTTATGTACTGTCAAACGACCTGGGACTGTGACTTGTTGCGCCACAGATATAGGTCTAACTAGATCAAGTTGAGCCCTCTGAAATAAAAGATCTGTCAGATAAAAACTGGGGAAGGTGGATTCTTATCTCCATGCCACAGGCTTGGATAATGACAGTTAGAGAAAAGTTTTGCTCAAATGTTATGTTCGTGGTGACTGCTATAATCTCCTGAGCCAAAATAAGTAGTAAGTTCATTTGATCTGGGGTTATTTCACAATCAGCAGAGTAAATAACCCGGTTTATCCTGGATGAAAGTGTCTGTACCGATATATCGTCCTGATCCTTTTTGAGAGGTAAGAAGAGGCATGATCACCCTCAACGCAAAGGCTCAATTCTTTTTAAATAGTATTTTAGAGCTTGCACTTGGTCCTGTAAGTGGCCTTGAGATGAAGTGTTCAGAGTAGACACAACTTCACAACAAAAATCAGATTCCCCACTAACAGGAGCCTCTTCTTGGCGATGAAAGCCAGTATTGTCATGAGTGAAACTGACCCGTCTTGTCAGATCCACATGTAGTTCAGGTCCCCTGACAGGGCATACATTTCACTGATTCCACCTGCCATCACTACTGCAGTGAGAGGAAGCAAGTTTTATTCTGAAAGATAAATCAATGAGTTCTTGAAATCAGTTCAAGTGGTGTCTTGTTTAGTCAGGTTAATACCCAAGATAGGTTCCACTCTGGGCACCAAGCCAATGTCTTTGGCAGTGAATAATCAAAGCTGAACAAGAAGATTGGATAAGTACTTGTATTCCCTGATATCCTCATATCCATGTTGATGCAGGGTGTCAGCAATTGTTAAACAGTAACGGTAACCTTTAATTGTACTTGGTGCTAACATTTTCTCACCAAAAAGCCAGAGTTGCAAGTTAGCTATATGATCCATGCAAAGGTATAACATGTTCTTATGTACACCACTATGTCAGGATTTGCCAATTGCCTTCATAAGTTTTCAGAGGGTCATCTTGCTTGACCGATTCTCTCCACCACTGGTTGTGAGAACTGTTTGTTTCTGATGGATTGCTTAATATGATCCAGACATATATTTTTAGTAGCTCTGGATTGGGACGAAACACCTGTCATTGTGGTTGTTTCAGCTGATGAGGGAATATCTCAATTTTCTTGGAATTTCCATCATGAGACTGAGGAGATCATTGATCCATAACTTCTCTCATTTGAGTAGGGCAATCAGGATAAGATGACACACCGATTCTCCTGCTTTCTGTATCCCCTTTGGAATAGGAGGTGTTGGATCATAAGCGTATGTGTCCAGGCCATTCCAATCTATGGACAGTGCATCGACTGCCTAGGCTATTGGATCCAGGGCTGGTGAGACAAAGGTAGGATGTTTGGCATTCCCTCTTGTTGCAAATATGTCAATCAATGGTCAGTCCCATCGGGCACATATCTGAGTGAAACCCAAGGGATGAAGAGACCATTCTGTCTCTATTAGTTAATATTTTTGGGACAATAAGTCTGCTAATACGTTTAGTCGGCCTGGATAATGATAAACATGGACTTGGATTTGTCGTTGAAGACACCATTTTAGAAAATCCCAAACCAGGACGCAAACATCTGGGTACCTGGTTCATCATTTAAAATAAATCACCAATGTGGAGTTGTTGGACAGAATCAGAACTCTTTTTCCATTTAGAGATTCCTGCCACCAATGAGAGGCTTTCAAAATGGCTTTATTCTCTAGAATGTTGATATGTAAATGCCACTTCTCAGAAGACCACGCTCCACTGGCTACCCTGAATGATGGTAGATGTGCCCCCAATTCTTCTGTGCTTTCATCTAAACAGACTGTGATTTCTGGTGGTTTTACTTGCAGAGGTATACCTGATGTGAGCTAAATGAGGTTGTTCCATTTCTGAAGACTGAAGCTTGTATTTGTGCAGATTATGAGAGATTGGTCCAATAGACAAACTGTAGGTCTCCATTTTGATAAAAGAATCATTTGTAATGGGCACTTAAAAGGTGACATGTTATGAGGTCAGCTGCCACAATGAGCAGGCCTAGCAATCAAAGGAAATCTTGAGCAGATAGAGTATCCCTTGTAAGTAGAAAAGCCACCATTGTCCTGATTTTGAATACTCATTCCTGCGGGAGACATACTCTATTTTATGTGTACTGAACTCCATACCTAAATGAACAAAATGTTGAGACAGTACTTGATCAGATCTATCCTTGTTGACAAAGAAGGCCACATTGAAAAGTAGATTAACAAGTTGACCTGATCTTGCCACCATAGAGATGGTCCGGACATGGGCCATTACCTAGTCCATCAATCAAAGGAAGACCCAGGGACTGATGTTGAGTATAAATGGTAATGTCCTGAACTGGTACACAATGTCTTTGTAATCGAATCACATGAAATTCCTGGAAGCCATTAATGGGGATGCAAAGAATTGCATCTTTAAAGTTCACGATGATTGCAAAGTCTACCTCCTGGATGGCATTGAAAATTCATCGCGGCCTTTCCATTGTGAATCAAGAGGCATGAATGAACTGATTGGGGGCGTCAGGGTGCTTAGGTCGTAGAGTGATGTTTGCCTTTGGGACCATAAATAGTCTTGAATAAAAACAGAATGTATATTTTGAGCGATTTCTAATGCCCTCATATGGATAAGGATGTTTGTAGCTAAAGGAACCCTGGACCAAGCAGAAGTGGTGCTGAAAGTGATGCTTAGTCCATTGGAAACAACTTTTTGTGGCCACTGTTCATCGTCGCAAATCTTGTTCCATTTGGCAATAAAGAATTCAAGCCATCCTCCTACCAGGGTCTGTGGCAAGGGCAGCGTGAAGATGATGTAATTTTTTAGATAGGGAGGCTGTCATGGACATAAATGTTGGCAAAAATGATCACTCTCTCTGCTTGTTATCCACATTTGCCAGTGAGAACTGTGGTTTAAGATGTTTTATCTTCGGTAGTACTGCTTCCCAGAGTTCTGTGACCCAGGGACATTGGTGTGATATTTTGTTGATTTCCCTGAATGTCCATGTGCTGAGGCCATCATGGAGGGACATTAATCTTCCTGGTGGCTTGTTTGCAGATTTTGTCAACCTGACCATTAAACACAAGATCAGAAGATAAAGGTTGTGAGCATAGCTTGGCATTATGGTGATCCTCAAGGAAGTCAGAAGTTGAGCACACTTCATCTCATTCTGCAAGTTGTAGACTTACAACTGCTGTTATGGAATTGATTAGTGTATGTGGAGAAGCTTTGTTTAACATGTGGGCCATTCAGGAAATGGACTCCCATGCATGTCATGTGGGTTCCAGAGTGGGAGAAGATAAGCTGTGTTCCGCCTGTTGGAAGATTGTTACAGATACTAAATACAGCATGGACTCCATGACCATGACATTGCGTACAAGATGCTCAGTGTCTGTAAAAGATGTTAAATCCATATATATGGAGTATGTTTCTGTCATCCCCAAAACTCCAATATTTTGGCAGACTGCTGAGAGTCCTTTTGAAATACTGGAGTGTGAGACTCATAGAACCACAAGCAAAAATTCAATGAAAGGCACTTGTATGAGAAAATTGTCAGTTGCCACCTGGGTCTTGTAGCTGGCGATTTAGACAGTCCAAAATGTCAGTAACTCTGCCAGACTGTGGAATTAATTTTGAAACTAGATTCTTTCTTTTTAGTCAAACTATCAACTGATGCTTTATTACAGGTAGCTGATGAGGAGGCAGAACTCTGACGGTAAAACGCGGTAAACATATTCAAGCCCAGATGGCTGAGTCTTCACGCATCATAGTAAAATCTAGTAAAACATAAGAGCAAGCATCATCATCTTTGGATGCAGGTGGTGAGTCTGATGTCTCTTGTGCTACATGGAAATTAGCTGGAGATGTGTGTCTGGATCGGTAGCACACTATACTTGAAATAACGTCCTGAATTTGACACGATGACTTCCAAGCAGTCATTAATTACAGGCTCCCTTTGACTGGCAAAGAGTTTAAAATATTGCAAAGTGACGTCTCTTTGATATTGATACACTAAGCTGGGCATTATAGGGAGTGTGTGTCTAGCAACACTATAAGGGTTAGACTGATCCATGCAAATGCCTGTACAGACTGGGTTCGTCAAAATGGACAAATGGTGTTTTTCTGGTTGGCTTATAATTTATCATCCACTGTGGATGTGACCCATTATGATTGGATGTATATGTCGGAATCTGGTCGCAACAGAACATGGCCATCTTTTCAGGTTTGACATTGCACTGTTCATGAGGATGAGATGGGTACAGGATGCTTGATCCAAGTAGCCAGTCTGCAAATCTGCTGTATGAGATTATAACTTAGGATGTTTGATTTTCTCTCTATCTAGTTCTCCAGCAATCAAACCCTGATGCTGAATGGTCTATTCCATTGGTATCGCCAATAAAAGTGTATCCTGTTGTGGTGGTGAAAGGGGGAGGCAAAACTATCTCTGAACATGCTGATTTACAATATTTTGTGGCTGATGCAACTTGAATGTGCAGATTTGCATCCCTCCAGAAGTAATTCATGTATGGAAGACATGTCAGCATATATACTTATGGCTATTTTGTTCTTCATTGTGTGCTTCTGTGCCTTCCCTTTCGATTCCCCAAGCAAAGAAGCCCATTGACCTTCAGTCCATGCTGAACAGAATTCACATGTGATAACAACTTCATAGACAGAACATACTATACCTGTCACATTCTTCCAGCATCTACATAGTTTGCATTAGGTCCTGCCCATGGTCTAATCTGTTAAGGCAAGTAGAAGCAGAACATATAAATAGGTGTAGCCTACACCTGTTTGTTTTTTTTAACTCCATGTCAGTACAGAACTATACCTCATATAAAAATAATTTACCTGGAATATAGTGCACGTTGCAGTCGACCTAATGAAGGCAATGAAATGTCGCCATTAATAATATTTTAATGGATTTTGTGAGGTCTTGCTGTCGAGAGAGTGGGACCCAGCACAAGTGGAAGTAGTAACTGAGATATTTACGAGATTTGCCACCTATCCCTGTGTTAAGGGAAGAACACTCTATCTAACTGCCACAAAGGTGGGCAGATAACTTGTAGCATTTTCAGCTAAATGTTTTAACCAGGGAGGGCTGGATATGCAAGGTAGTAGTAGTTCTCCTAAGGTACTATGATTAGATAAATGTATTTGAAGACAAAACCAGAGAATGCGTAAATGAACAGATGAAACACAAATACCATCATATTAGAAACCAGTGGATACTACACTCTGCAAAAAACAGAAGTTTACATGCACTGAAACAAAACATTAAACCAGATTGGAAGCTGAAAATATCAAGATGTACCACTTCCTGACTACTACTAGAGATGGCAAACTTTGCCAAACCTGATGGAGACAGAAATTTAGATTTTTATCATTTCTTTGTACTTTGTTTGACCTTTCTGGCCCTGAACACTGTATATATATTGTTACAAGTCTATGCTCTTAAAATAAGCAACAGAAAAGAGTTAAAGACAACAATCTTTGTAAACTTAACAAACAATTTATTTCCCTAGAATACAAAGTGAAAATGATAAAAGAGAACTTACTGTATTAAGAATTAAATCCCAAAATAATCCAAGAATTACATACACAAGTCCTAGTAATTTAAAGTCCTGAATAAACTTCAGTACAAGTCCCAAAGATCCAAAAACTGAAGGTGATGACAAGTCTGTTATAGCTTATAGAGTGTTGATGTGTCAACAGTCTCTTGCTGAATCACAGTAATATAATTCCAGTTCTGAATACACTATAAATTCCAGTGAATGTCTCTGTCCAATTATCTGAGCACTTTTGTATTTCCAGAGAAAATAATCACTTGAATTCAATAATTTGAAGAAAATAAAATTCAGCCCAACTGGTCACAATATAATACAACTTGAAAGTGCTAGATATTAAAGCACAAATGACCAAGTCCTCACAGTTACAAGATTATATAGTTCTCTACTTGACCTCGGGTCACAATTAGCATTTTCTAAAAAAATACATTACCTAATGTAAAATAACCTTCTAGAATGATCCTAATGTTTACAAAATCAAAACCATAACCTGCAAAATTCACTTAGGAAATTCCAAAATCCTGACCCAAATAAACATATTTACTTCTTTTATTAATAAAGATCCTGATATTATGCCCATGTAAAGAGAGAATAATTTAGCTTTGTATTAGTTTACATAAAGTGAACTTTAAAAAAAAGTCAATTTGGGTCAAGCAGAAATGAACTCAATTTTGGACAAAGTCAAGTCCAGCATACAATGTTACATTACAAAAGCAGGTAATGAAATAAAAAAAAATTTTTAACTAACAAAGAACTAAATTAAATATACATAACAATATTGACTAGTGAAAAAGGGAGGAATGAGACAGAAGATAATTCAGTCTGAATTTGGAAGATCAACATTCATATTTTCTTGCATGATATTTTGTACCACAACTAGTTCTTGGTCACAGTACAATACAAATTGCATCTTGATATAGACATTATTATCTTCATGTTAAATTCATGAAATAAATGGCTGAATTCTGAACAGCTTATTTATAATTGCAAACAATTAAATTAGTATTTGCTAAATGCACAGTCTGACATTCTTTTTTAATTTGATTCTTAAGTGTAGAAAAATAAAAAGTGGTCAACTAATAATTTTAATTTGATTTGTATTGTTTTTACATCCATATACGGAATTTACAAAGACCAAAAATATTGTGTTCAAAAACATGAACACAATGGTCCACGTACACAATTAAATATTAACAATAGTTACAGAGGTTATAACATAACTAATGCCTAGGTCAAGAGCAATGCATGTGATTCACATATCAGCTGTTCCGGGTTCAAACCCTATATCTGTTCCACTGTGTGGATAAGTGGAACCAACCCATAATCAGCATTTTCCTTTGGGTTCATCACTTTTCTGGACATAAAATGCACCAAAAGGCAAAGTTTTACCTGTGAATAGTCTGTTGCATTATTTGTTAGAGCTTTTTTTAAAGCAACAAAATATAATTAGCATTTAAACATAATATTTAACCAACACTTACCCCGTTTATAAGTCCTGATATGGGCTACTTCACTAATGGGTCCCATCCCTGCCGTGTTCAGGACCTGAACATTGACGGTGTACCACGTGTCAGGCTTAAGACCTAGGGCAATTCCAGAGCTGGTCTCTCCACGCCAGCTTAGGGAATTCATGATTGGGCTAACACCAAACTTCTCCCAATAGTTCACCTGCAGCAGTTTTGTTAAAAAAAAAATATTTTATATATATATATATATATATAGATATAGATATAGATATATATATCTTCATGATTAATTGGATGAATTAATGGACTACAGGGGTGCAATTTATACAGAATGTATTTTGGCTTAATATTAACAATACATATTCCATTTATTCAAGGCTCATGAACTACTGGTCTCCAATGGCCAACAGAGTTCACTGTATGATTCTATATCAATTATCTGAGATTTAAAAATAGGGACAGAATGTTTAATAATCTTTCCTTTAAGCCTACCTCAGTTTGAACATATTTCCCTCAGCAAATAACATGACACAGAGAAATACATGCTTTGTGCAATTTAATGAAGTTATAGCATTTTCAGTGGCACTCCATCAAAACTAAGTGCAAACACAGTACTGGTGTGCCCGTCTGAAAACAAAATCCTATCCATCAGTTTAACAGACTGCCAGGTACCCATTCTACAGTAAAGTAGTGTAAACACCTGCAGATGACGAGCAATTTAAATTCACCCAGCTTCATTGTATAATAGGCCTCAAGGCACAGAGTGAAAAAACTAAGTATTATTTTCTGTCTGTCATGCTTTTGGGGTCTACATGGAAAATGCATCACATTAACTGATAACCCAAGCCTGTGTTAGAGATTTGATCTAACCGTTTATAATGCTCTCATAGAAGTTTGAACATAATATATAACATTTAAATTGATCATCAAAACCAATTTTCTACATGACCCAAGATTATCTAAATCACAGAATCTCCAAAAGATGCTGCAATATCGGATGAAAACTAAAAATGTGTGAATATGTATAGCCTAAATTAATGTTATGTTTTTTGCATTACAGTGACATCATCCATAGTCTGTGAAGCTTAATTGTGGTTTCTTATTAAGCGCTTGTACACCCACTTAATTAAACTGAAAACTCACTTTACTGGTGAAACTACAAACCTATGACATAACTCAGGAGCTGCTCCAATTGTGATAATGCCACATACCTGTCCACTCTCATGGCAGTAGAAAAAGACTCATGATTTTGGGGGTCGTTTCACACCTTCACATCTTCCAATTTTTGCTGAAAACTCCCGATTATTACATTATATCTGTCAATTTTCATTTCTCCTAAAAAATTCCTACATAAATAGATCTTATGCAATCCACAGAAGCCATGTTCTATTTTATCACCTATGAATATTGTTGTGACAAAATAATTATTATCACACTGCAAAGAATTTTTTCTTCGGTAAATAGAATGTTGAGTTTAAATATTATTCATTAAAACTTATATTTTTCTACAACAAAACTAAAATCAGAAAAAATTAACCACAACAATATAATTGTCAGCAATTAGTTTCAATCCCAAAAATGATCACTGTGAATGATGTAACATCTCCTTTTCCCACCAAAGAAACTTATGCGTGTGAACACCAGGCATTACTGTACCATATATACAGACGTTAGTAATCATCATTAAATAAAAGAAGGAATGTAGAAAAATACCATGCAGCTTATTTGCCCTCAGAAAGCTAATTCAGAATAAATACATTATTTAGTAAACTATGAGGCATCATAGCAGACAAGAGCTGGTCCAATGTAAAAGTTGCAGTTGAAATTTTGATGTTGTATGTCGAGAAATCCAATATCACATGTTAGATCAAAAATTCCATGTCCTTAAAGTTTCATTTTCTAGATCAAGATTTTAGATTTTATATATTGAATTGTACAGTGGTGGTTTAAAGTTCTATTTCCTATGTTGATGTTTTAAAGTGTATATTTTGAATTACACAGTGGTGGTTGAAATTTCAATATCATATGTTGAGAATCCCTAATTCACATGTTGAATGTGACTGTTTGTGATGACAATTCCATTTCATATGGCAAGTATTTAGATTTCATCTGCTGAATTTTACAGCAATGAGAAACAGCCTCCTTGTTTAAAAATAATGCGGTCCGTTCATGAGAGCGACCTCTAGCAAAGAAATTTATAATAATTCTCGACCTGTGAATGGTAATTTTCAAACTGTAAATGCAGTTATGGCGCCTCATAACTGAATACACGAATGGTTTATCTTAATATTCTATATTATTTTGAATTGTTAAAATGGACATTGTGTAATGTTACTTTTAACACCAATACATCGTTACACCATAAAAAAATAGCGATTCTGACAAGCACAATAAAATGTCCAACCACCGCTGTGTAATTCAACAGATACAATCTAAAAACTCAACATATGAAATGGAACTTTTCAGCACAATCAATGTGATTCAACATGTTAAATACAAACTCTCAAGATATGACATTAAAATTTCAACAACCGCCATGTAATTCAGAAGATACAATCTAAAACTCAATATTGGACATCAAATTTTCAACCAGCGCTGCGTAATTCAACAGATGAAATCTAAATACTCAACGTATGAAATGGAACTTTCAACATAAACTCTTTGAACCAATATGTAAATTAGGAATTCTCAACGTATGACATTGAAATTTCAACTACCGCCATTTAATTCAAACGACACAATCTAAAACCTTGGCATAGAAAATATAACTTTCAACTACTACCGTTTAATTCAACAGATACAATCTAAAATCTTGACCTAGAAAATGGAACTTTAACAACAAGCATTTCTGATACAACACGTTAAATTGGAATTCTGGACATATGGCATTAAAATTTCGTTGGCAACATTCTGATTGGACCAGCTTTTGTCCACTACAGCACCTCATAGTAAACAGTGTAAAATGTCTTTTCAGTTGAGAATAAATAAATAGGGTGGGATACTACAAAACATCAGAAAAATACTTGATACATGTATGTTAGCCTGAGACTGTGTATTTAGACACTGGTAGTTACAGCAAAACAGGGCATCATTTATTTGCCAATCAATGGTGCTTACATAACACACACTGTAGAACATGGTTTCTTTGAATTATGTTGGAGGGCCAGTCTTTTTTACAAGATAATTAAAATGATAATGATTAACTTAATTAGTCACACTGACTTTCTTGCTTGTTTACTTAAGACTTTACCTTTAGCTGTTGTTCAGTTTGGCCACAGTTTTCCAGAATATGAAAAGATGGTACATCCTGGGGGAAAATAAGGCATGTCACAGGGAGAAATGGACTGTCCCTTGAGAATTTCATGCTTATTGGACCCAGAAGATCGGTCAATATTAAGTGACAATGAGGCTTAAAAACTACCTCGAAAAACCTCACAATTTTAGGTCCCAATCTCTGCACTTTTTTATTCAATCTCCCTATTTGGCTTTTTTAAAACTTAACTGGTATGATGCTGTGTTGACACTGCTATATTGACTAAGCTACAGCCAAGACATAATACAGGTTTAGTTTAGAGAGTAGTAGTTATTCGACTCAAGCCGACTGATGAAGCCTGGGTCATCTGGCTCTGTTTGGATTTCATTACAGATAACCTCAACCAGGTTAAAAAAATATAACGTGAAACGAGGGAGTGCTAGAGGGCATTGATAAGATAAAGTAATTCTTAAAGCAAAGAATGCCATTTCACATCTTATTACACAAACAAAAGTAAAATTTATATCAATGAGACAGAATGTAGTAACATCAAAATAATTATATATTAGCAAAACGTCATGACACAATGACACCATAGTCATGCTGGTGTCTAAACTTTCCATAAGTGATCGGAGCAAAATATATCTACTTGATCAATGAAATACCTACATTTTTATTTTATAATGTTTTCATCTAACTTTAAGATTAAAAAAAATCATAAAGATTCCATAACCTAAAACTATTCCTTACATTGCTAATGGAGATGACACACCATAAAGTCATTGTGACATCATTAAGATTCTTATTGGGTAATAGTGACTACAGGCTTGAATGCACTTTAAAATGGTTACTTTTTATATCCAAGGTTAATCCAGACCTGCACTGAGAAGTCTGGGTAAAGTATGGCCCAAATTTTTATACCAAGTGGACACATTTTGATCTCATCTCTTGAGTACATGCTGTATTCATCGATATTATGACATCATAGTGCTCGTGAAGTCAAAAATACATTTTGGCTGATGTAAACTTACAACATTTTACATGACTCTTATCAGTTTTATTTTGAATTTGCATGTTTTTCTTACAATATTAATCTAATTTACCTCAATTAATGATAACAGTACCTTCTAATGCCCACAATTGTGGGGTGCCTTGTTTTCACTTGATTTTGTTTTTCTCCATGCCTTGTTTTTGCTTTCCCTGACATTGAGATGAAATCTGAAGTGGACTGGAAGACCCAGTCTAATCTCAGTTCTTTTTGTTTCTTTCTAGTATGTAGTGGTAGAGGCCGATGGTGTCTGGAATGAGTCTGGGATGTGTATTGATCCTTATTTCATCATATATAATTACTCTAATGTTTTGGTGATCTGGGTTAATCTAAATTATACACAAGATAACTAGTGTTATGTCACAGTGCCAAAACACAGTGCCAAAACACTGCATGTATTACAGTAGAACATGGGGTTTGATGTGGCTTAATCATGATTTACCTGATATCCTAGAAGTGTTCCCTTCATGTTCTCCCTCACATTTGGAGTTATGTCCCATGTCACAAGTACTGCAGTAGAATTGTATGGGTATGCCATAACATTGGTTGCAACACCGATGGGTACTGTTAAATGAGAGAATCACTGTGATCAAATATTAAAATGGACCTTAGTCATATATTCGCATGACACACTATATGACATCACCAATCATGAGGTCAGTTTAAGTTCAGGCACAATGTTCAAGACATCTAAATGGAGCTGGGGAATGGAGAAGGGAGGAAAGTCTAACAACTGTGTTCATTTCATTGAATTTTGTTGAGTAAATTCAATCTTTTGCTTGCAAACTCTCGCAAATATATAGAAACTTTAATTAATTCTTAAATTTTTGTTGCAATGAGTATGATTGTAATAACACACAATTGTGGCATGAAAATAAAATCATTATATGTCTGGCTTTTAGATTAAATTTAAGTTTTCTGTTTACTGCAGACTGAGCCTAAGATATTGTCCCTGTTAAATTATGTTGAAAACAAAGGTATAACTTGAAAGGACAGATCCATGCTGGACCAAGTTTATCATCTGATAGCAATATTGTGACCATGAATAAGGAAAGTGGGTTGGGTGAGATAAACAGATTGGTGGTACAATTAACACTATACATTAAGCATAATATAATTATTGACTTTTAAATCTGTGTAACCTAGCTATCTTTTGATGCTGTATCAATGGAATTATCTACATTATAATACAGTCTTTGGTATTATGATAATTGTTCTGTGCATAAAAAATTTTCTGAAACAAAGATATATTTCCATCCATCATATCTGTTTATCTGTGAGGATAATAATTTTGAATAATACTGTTTATTCCAATGGTACCATCCATCTTTGTAGTCCATAGGACTACTATACTGAAATATGACTGATACATCAGCATGTCATTCTTAATCACATTTACAAGTGTTATATAACATGGTTTAACTATGTTGTCACATTAATAGATAGATCTAATTCATTTTTAAATTTCCCCAATCCTCTATATTTTTACTGGAGAGCTTCTACACCAATTAGTGTATCTATTCAAACAGTGCATGATGGTCTTTGTGTATGTTTAAGGGGAGTATTTAAAATTGATTCCACAGCCTACAAAATAAAATTTAGTATCCTCACCTTGCCCTCAATACAAACCTGTCTGTTCTTAACCATTCAGAAAATATATGTCTGAGTTTAATCAGAGTACTTGATATCTGTGTACAGTGTTAGATATTCTATCACGTCGAACATCCATCTTGTATTTTTGCTTATTTGCCATCAAAAGTTTGTTATGCAAAGTATCCATTCAGCACTCAGTTAGGTTATGAAGTTTGCTTCTTTTCAATATCTTTAGGAATCTTGTAAAGTCTTGTTGAAATTTATCCTAATTAAAGTTATCTAATGATGATCTTCTTCAAATGGGTTTCAATATCATTTAGTGATTCATGCAACTCCATCTTAAACATCTACTGCTTCAAAAGTTTAAAAAATTAACCTCAAAGTCTTTTTGTTATGATTTTGTTCATATTTTGCCTATTCATGTTTAATTTAATTATTCTTTTTTTGGCACACCAACAATTAATATCTTTGTTTTGAATATTATTGTACTTTAAAATATTTCAATATATATTGAACTATTGTGCATGTGGATGATCTTCGACATTTATACTTGACGTTATCATAAATTTTAGCAAAGGCCCATCTGCACTATCTGTTCTGTTAATCCATCAGTCTGAGAGCAGGTATATCTGTCAATCCATCAATCTGAGAGCAGGTGTATCTGTCAATCCATCAGTCTGAGAGCAGGTATATCTGTCAATCCATCAGTCTGAGAGCAGGTATATCTGTCAATCCATCAGTCTGAGAGCAGGTATATCTGTCAATCCATCAATCTGAGAGCAGGTATATCTGTCAATCCATCAGTCTGAGAGCAGGTATATCTGAATTTTAGGGAGCATCAAACTGTTTCCAAGGACAGGATTTGTAATCTTTTCTCACAGTGAATTTGGAGGGTTTCACAATTTATTTCTTATATCAATCAGCCGGGATGTCATTAAATTACTTTAACTACATGGCTGAATTCCACGCCACTAAAGACACCAGGAAAAAAGGAAAGTAATCTGACCTATATACAGTGTGACCCCGCTATAACACGGTACTTGGGAGCCATAGAATCCGACCGTGTTATAGACCGAACCGTGTTATAAGAAACCAGGTCAGTTAGCTGAAGAAAATTATGTACATACCTGAAAAAATGCGGGGGAGGGGTAGGTAATAAATGCGGGTGCAAATATATGTGCTTCCTTAGCACAGTTATCACCTTAAATCGATGCATATTAAATGAGAAATACACCTGTAGTGAAAACAGAGAAGTCATATATAATATTTTACTTTATTCAGAGAACCACGCATTGGTACAGATACATGTATACTCTTTATATATACATGTCTAATGTATAGCAATAAATAAAGTATCGACACCGTTTGCTCAACTGCGAATCACGTCACATACATTGAATCCACAATACAAGTAATTCCATCGAAAATATGCACACAAACAGATTTAAAGTATTCAATAATTTTGTCACAGGTCATATAGGTCTGAATTTAGCGGGAAAAAAATAGCAGAATCACCTAACGAATGATGAAGCACATTTACTTTTCAGTACATCCCAAGTCGGTAAAAGTTTGTGTTTCAAGCGCTGTCGGTAGAGTTCATAAGAATAAACCTCTTTCCTGTAAAAGGGAAACTTTCACGGCACAGTAAAAGTGTTCAGTCACGTTGGAAGATGAAACAATCCATCAGATTCCATTGCTTTTATTTAGGTTCGGTACTGACTTCCTTTGAAGAAAGGTTCTTTGTTTTTATTGAAGATTGTAGTCAGCTTTCTTTACATGCGTTATTGAAGTCACCGCAAAAGGACAGCTTTGGAGAACCAAACAAATGCCCATTTCTTATTGTGGCGGCAACATCAAAAAATTGTATTGCATGATTGAGACTGACTTTTTACTTGTTTGCTTAGTACATTTTCATAACAACTGGAGCTTCAAAGGTAATGTTTCTTTGAAATTTCAGCTGCTATTTTATCTGGGTACATTTTTTAAAAAAATGAATTGCCCGTTGTATGGTCAATTGTAGTTGCTGTTCCTCCCGCCTATTGAATAGACAAGTGAGAGCTTGTTTTTCTTTTCTTTTTTTTTTTGTTTTTTGTTTTTGCTTTTACATTTGTGGTAGTGGAATGATGCTGTCTTCCACGCATGCCTCAGAAATTTAAAGAAAGGGTCAATATATGATAGAGACGCAGGTGTTCTGGTCTGATGACAGGGATTACTACAGAAAATGTGAATGTTCTGAAGGATTTAATTCTGAGTGAAAAGAAGAGGAATTTTTCTTACCATGTAAATACAAATGTCAGTCTATGTAAATATATTAATTACTAGCGAGCGGCCAAAAATCCGATGAAAGATAGATTGTGAGATAATGCCTTGCCCGGTTGATCTCCGCTACCAGAAATGTAAATTTGAAAAAAAGCAGATATCTCAAAACATACAGTACTCATGCTAGATGTCAATATAAGCAGATTTAATATATAACAATGCACTGTTAATATGGTTTGTCAATATGGACAAAGAATTTGTTTATGTTACAATAGATAAATTTCAGTGCATTTTATATCAACTTTGCGGCTTCCTTTCATTGGGCCTCTGAATTTCTCCACTCCAAACCAATGGTTGTACATACAAGTTTAAACAGCCAACAATGTCGCCAACAAAAAAATCGCCATATATTTTGCCGCCAATAAGGAAAAAAAATTGCAATTTGCAACATTGGCGAAGCCCTGTGCGATTCCTGAATAAACTTTTTTGTCTTGTATTATTCATATATGATCTCTTCCTTAAAATGATAAACTTTTTTTATTTTTTTGTACTTTTAAGAAAGAATTTTTTTTTGTGTACGAGAAAAATACATGTATATGAAATTTCGGGAGCCACGCCACGCCCGTGTTATATCCGAATTCATGTTATAACGGAGCATGCTATAGCGGGGTCACACTGTATATAGTTTTCAGATGTACTGTAGTTACACCTGCTATGTATTCTAAAGTAATGTCAACTCAGGTGCCAATTTTATATCATACTCCCTTTGATTCAAGGCCAACCAACCCAGTCTCATGTCAAACTCCCATTAATTCAAGGTAAATCAACTCAGTCTTATGTCAAAATCCCTTTGATTCTAGGCCGATTAACCCAGTTTTATGTCAAGCTCGCTTTGATTTAAGGACATTCATCCCAGTCTTATGTCAAACTCCCTTTGATTAAAGGCTAACCAACCCAGTCTTTTGTCAAACTCCCTTTGATTTAAGGCCAACCAACCCAGTCTTATGTCAGACTCCCTTTGATTCAAAGCCAACCAACCCAGTCTTATGTAAAACTCCCTTTGATTCAGCCAGTCCATGTAGACTCATATGCAATGAAAAATGGATGAAAAGAATCATATGTGCTTACTTATTACAATTATTATGTTATTTTGATACTGTTAATGTTACTGTTAAGTTTTCAGTGCTATGTGGGTAATTTAACATGTATTTGTTGTCAAATAACATAAAATTCATAGATCCTTTCATGAGATTATGTTTTTTTATAAAGAATGTATATTTAAATACTTTGCAGGGACACTTTTTGCATTTCCTCATTATAGAAAGGTAGAAAAACAAATCATTGCTTTGGGAGTTCTTGAATTTTCCAAACTCATACAACAAGGGAAACACATAAAGGCTTAATAAATGAAAGCAGTAGGAGATGTGTCTTTGAGTATGTAAGTATAGAAGACGGTAATACTTAAAAGTATTACTGCACCAGAACTATCAACATCTTTACTAATGTTGTCTAACATAATCTCATTCTAAGGTGAAAATAGCAAACATGACAAAACCAAAATCCCCATAAATCCTAAAATCGTATCTGATCGAGTTCGGTGTTGGGAAGTTTCACTTTATACACAAAATCAGCTTCCATGGTCCTGACCCACCATAATGCCAACTATCGTCCTGTATCAGAAGCTGTATCCAGCAGTCTCAGGTTTAACTTTAATATTCTCTATAAATTATCACACTAACATATGTCTTGATCTGCAAGTTGAAAAACACTTCTAGATGAACAATTATCATCTATTTTATTTTCTAAAGTCTTGAATATAATCTTTTGGTCAAATATATAAAGAGATAATAAATATGGCTACAAAGTGTTCGACAGGACAGAAAGTATGGGACCTATTAGTAGTGTTGATTTGATAGGAAGTTTTTGAAAGTAGTCAACGAGTATGCCATGAGCTTCCCCAGTGGCTTATCAAATTATTCAACAAGTGTCATACAAAAACGACCTGAGACACTGTCCTTGACACTGTGAAATAATCTACAACATTAATTTCTGAGTAAGCACAAAACCTCATTTAAACAGTGATTTCTGTGATTTCTATAGTATTGTTGATATTAATATTTAAATTAATATGCCATGACTAAATACAACATGGGATAAATGATGAGAGAAAAGTAACAGGTCCAAGAAGCCTTACTTAAATGAGGCCAAGGTTAATTACTCACGGTCTTCAGCTGAGAAGATGACACTAATATCTGATTCAGGTCCAATTCCAAACTGGTTGTATGGACGAACTTTGACTTCATATCGAAGGTAGTAAAATTCTTTCCCAACTGTGTGTGCATACAACCCAGAATTACCATCCATTATATTGGCCTGTGTTTAAAGAAGACACAATTAAGAAGGTTATGGAACTATTTTCTGATTTCTAGTTATCACATTGATAAACATGGACTTCAATACAAGCATCATATAATGGTACCATACATGCAAGGGGTCTCTCTACTGGGTAAGGCACATTGTTATGGGTGTGGCCCGAAGACTGTTGTTTTTCCATTTTCATGGTCCTCAAGACAACAGTCAGTATCAACTGAAAAAATCTAAAATGCAGTAAAATAATTCTCTAATCACCTAATGACCATGCATCATGAAACTCTAATTTCTGACTTGCACAGTTTTCTCTTGTTTCACATTTGTATGTCTTATTAGAAAGCCTTCTCGAGCAGAATATTAGCACTTCAACCATGTAATACAAAACACGACACAAACACCCAATACAAAGAATTATTCCAGTCTCAAATTACTAAACACATATACCTAAAAATATCCAGATAATACAACTTTGTTAAGAAATTAGGGACGGTCCATTTTAGAGAACTAATCCATGCTGTCACTAAGTTTCATGATTACAGTACATTATGCTCATAGAAAGTGACTATTTACGTGGGTTGAGAAATATCTTCCCAACAACAACTGCCCATAATCATCAAATAATCACTAAAATCTAACAAAGCTAAAAGCAGAGATGTAAATACAAATAGCACATACCCTGGGCTTGTGACAGTAATTTTTGCTAACTTCAAGTGTTTCCTGGACAAAAAGATAGTCTTGACCAAGGGCCCGAAGTCTTTTTTGAGTTTCTGTTAAACGTCTGAGTTGGACAAACATTGTATTTTAACAAAAACTCAACCAGCTTAAAATATTTATGAACACTTGACGTCACAGAATTGTATGGTTAGTACACTTGATGTCACAGAATCGTATGGTTAATACAAGCTGAAAAAGGCTTGACCATGTTTGGATCTGATAAGGTGTGCAAAGTTTCATTGAACAGCATGTTCATTCATTTTGTAACTAGCCATTAATTCAAGCTATCTAAATCTAATGGTACTCACAATTTCCATAAGCAAAAGCAAGAAAAGAAAATGGCAGCTCAACAGGTTTGAACCTAAATGCCATTCCATTGAATTTGCATAGAAACTGAATCTTACAGTAATAAGTATTACAAGATGTAACCAAACTGTATATGAAAATATTAAGGACTGTTACAGAAACACACACTAGTTGTCGGTATAACTAGATATTATTTGAGGTTTAATCCTGCAAGATATCTCATTCTTCAAAGCCATTGGGGGGGGGGGGGTAACTATTCCATTGATGAACTTGGTCAGGCATTGTACACAAAAGAGAACTGAGTAGATGTTCAGCAAGTTTAAGCGAAACCAAACCCTTTTTGCTGTCAGTAATCGAACAATGGTGGCCTGTAATCTGCTTCAATGTAAAAATATTGAACATAACTTTATCTAACAGAAGAATTGTTTTTATAGAATTAGAGAAGAAATACAAATGTCACCACATATCCTGCAACACACTATTTTTGTTCTAAAACACAAGCTTGGACCATTCATATGTCTTCATAATCTAATTAACTAGTCTCAGAAAGAAAATTTCACACGTCTGTAGTCAGATTAGAAACCAGCATTCCAATGTAACAAATAAATATATGTGACAATAAACAATATAACATAAGAAAAAAGAAGTCACCTCTGACCATTTTCCATCTGCCTGTGACCGAAGTCGCCAGTATACAGTATAGGCAACCCATGGTCCTCCCCAATCCTCATGTGGAAGAGGCTGAAATTAAGAACAATTGGGCGGTAATCACACTATTTAAAATTGGGTAATAAAAGCAATTGATTTAGGATTATACTGCAAGGCAGAAATGGTAGAAGGATTGAAAAGCACCAACATCTGAATATCTGGAAAACAAATTCTTAGTGTCCTGTCAATTAAACAGTAGCACCAAGCACCACCGTAGTCTCAGAATCATTGAGCTCTGCGTGTGTGTGTGTGTGTGTGTGTGTGTGTGTGTGTGTGTGTGTGTGTGTGTGTGTGTGTGTGTGTGTGTGTGTGTGTGTGTGTGTGTGTGTGTGTCAAAAAAAGTTAATCCTTGAAGCCTACTTTTACTTGTTCGTGTTTCATGTTACTGCATTCTAGATGGCAACTTTTGACTGATTACATAAATGTATACAAGAGGGTCAACAGTTTTGAAACATTTTAAGATCTGTTCATTCAGATGGGGAGAGTGAGATGAAGGATGAAAGTGAATAAAATCAGAAGAAAAATCAAACAGGCCTAAATAAGGAAATACAGGACTGAAAAATAAGCACAAGCAGATATACTTCCTTAATGGAAAAAAAATAGTTCCAAAAGTGATACCTAGATATATTTTATCACTATATTTGTGTGGACACAAAACGTGTTGGCTTTTGTTTGCTAGCACATAGAATATTTATGAGTTCAGTCCATATACAATAGTGTGAACAACCAATTCATAATGAGTCAACATACAGGAAATTGATGTTCATTAACAAGTTGTTCACAAAAATTTATCCTGATACTGTATTTGAATTTTAATGCTTGAACATTGGGTGAATCCAAGCCAAATGTAAATTTGCATTCTGCTACTACAACTGTGAAAATTAATGTCTGTTCTTGCGATTTCGACTATGGTTGTATGTGACAGCACTGATATGAGTCTATACAATTTGCCACTGATCATGACTTTTAAATAAGACTATGTTTGCATGTGACAGCAGATGTAAGCCCATCATATTTTCCACTGGGACCAATTTGTACATGCTGTGATGTTTCTATGCGATGGCAGTCTATAATATTTGCCACTGAGTGTAAAATATACATGCTTGTATGTGATGGCAGTCTATAATATTTGCCACTGAGTGTAACATATACATGCTTGTATGTGATGGCAGATGTGAGTCTATAGCATTTGCCACCAAGTGTGACTTATACATGGGTAGATATAATAACTCACTGCAGTCGTATTCAAAGTCATCAATATGTAGAAATAGGGAAAGAAAATCTAAATAGCTGACAAAAAAAGTCCAAGTTAAGGTCTATATTTCAAAACTTCTATACACACGTTGTCTATGTACAGTAAGTAGTACATACGACAAGTATCGTTATGCAGTCATTAATGTTAAGCAATAATCAATCTTGTAAACTATATTCAGGCGAACATTTACCTTCCACGTTATGGTCAATATTCCAACAGCCCCGCCTCCTCCACCAACACTGTCAGGGGGAACAGGTGGTGCGCCACCAGGGGTCTGATAGACAGCTGTTAAAATTTAATGATATGCATGGCAGTGTAATTAAACACTGAAGTTTCTTACATGATATACACAAAGTTTTTGTACAATCTTGGGATTTTATTAATTATCTCACACTTCAAAAATTGATGAAGTGTTTTATTCTTTACCTTAAGAAATACAAAAACTGATGAAGTATTTAAATCCACACAAAATTAATATTAGTTACATTTATGTAATAGCATATTGGAATTAAAGAAAATTGTAAAACCCAAAGAAACATGATATATAATAATAATAATAATAAGAAGAAGAAGAAGAAGATGGAAGAAGCATCACCTCACATTTCGCCTCTCTCTCTCTCTCTCTCTCTCTCTCTCTCTCTCTCTCTCTCTCTCTCCAATTACATACTTGATTCAAGGCTTGGCAAACCGATTCCATAGGCACTAACACCTCTGACCCGGAAATAGTATCCATTTGAAGGTTTGAGGCCATGGATTGTGAATACCCTCCTCTCACCACTCCCAGCTCCAGGGGATACAGTTTCAGCATCAGGCACATCTACGGCAAGAATTTAATTGAAGATAGTGTGTAACAATAACATGGGCATGACTGGCTAATTCTTTGTTTAACTACAATAGCAATTATGAAATCATGTTTTTATATAGAAATTTGGAACGATAACCTGATGCTTGATCACACTGTCATTTTTATCATTTACAATTTATTAAATCTCAAACTGTCTATGGCAGTATCAATTTCCATTTCAATTTTAGTTAAATAAACCAATAACAGTTTCACAAGAACACTCTCATTAGAAGAATACTTCTCAGAAAAATGCAAAGTCCATGATAATAAAAGACTCTGAAAAGTTCCCGTGTTACTTAAACTTTTAGTAGGGATTTTATAGGCAGAATTTTACTAATGAGTGCTATAGAATCTTTTGACATCAGTGACCCATAATTCTCTGTAACAAAACCAGGCTGGTGTTTGTTTGTTTGTCCCAACAAATGTATTGCTTTCAATACATGACCATGACCTTGACCTTTAGAAATAAGAGCATTTGGAATAGGTCTGTCTTGATTCTGCTGCTTATTTTTTAATTAGTAGCAATCAGAAATAACGTCTTTTCTTGCAATAGGTGAAGGTAGGAAGAGACAAGGATTTCTGATCAGTCTTATCAGAACTTGATTCCTAAAAGTTGTGCCAGACTGAGATTGGGAAGTGCTCATATTAGACTGTGAGTAGAAGACTTAATGACAAAAGAAACTTAATGAGCTAATAAATGCTCGTCAGCTTTACAAGTTTTGACATTGTGTTCATCAGGGTAAGTCTTAATGTTACTACGGATGCAATTCTTGAACTCTTCAACTAATATGAGTTGTCTGAGAACTTGCAATCTTGACGAACTTTCTTGGAAAAGCACCACCTTGGTCTTTTTCTCTTGCAAATTTGACATCAGTCTAGTTTCTTTTTTATCATTCCTAAACTTTTGTTGATAAGCCCCAGGTACCAACTCATAACCCTTCAAGATACATTCTTTAACCAGATCATAATCAGCACTTAGCTGTACTGACAGATAATCAACACTTGGCTGTACTGACAGGAAAGTGTAGAGGTCATGAGCTTTACCAAAAAGTGCACTATGTAATGTCAAAGTTTGATGTTCTCTCTATTTCAAATTTTCAGCAATTTTTTCAAAATTGGGAAAATATTTATCTTCTTTTTTCCTTAAAAGGGGGTACTAACCTAATAATTTTTGTAACATCAAAACCTGAGTTTGTACGTAAAGTGAAGACATGCAATTTCATGCCAGCTCTAATTCCTTTGATCTAAACTGAAATTCCCTTTCTTCATTTTCTCATTCTCTCTGTACCTGCATCTCTTTCTTCCTTTTATCTTTGCATCTTTATTTGCATTAGCCTATTTTTTGTTTTCTCTCTCTCTCTCTTTCTGCAATTGCAATTGTCTTACTCTTTCCTCTCTCTGCAAATGCAATTCTCTTTCTACTTTCTGTAGCTGCATTTGTCTCTTTCACACAACTCTTTCTCCAATCACATTTGTTTTCCTCTTTCTTTCTCTTATAATTTCTTGTCAGAGCCAGATGAAGACTTACTGAAAAAAGACTTTTAATTTCATGTCAGAGTCACTTACTGAAAAAGGACTTTTAATTTCATGTCAGAGTCAGATAAAGACTTACTGATTAAGGACTTTTAATTTCGTGTCAGAGCCAGATAAAGACTTACTGAAAAAGGACTTTTAATTTCATGTCAGAGCCAGATAAAGACTTACTGAAAAAGGACTTTTAATTTCATGTCAGTCAGATAAAAGACTTACTGAAAAAGAACTTTTAATTTCATGTCAGAGTCAGATAAAGACTTACTGATTTATGGACTTTTAATTTCATGTCAGAGCCAGATAAAGACTTACTGAAAAAGGACTTTAATATCATGTCAGTCAGATAAAGACTTACTGATTAAGGACTTTTAATTTCATGTCAGAGTCAGATAAAGACTTACTGATTAAGGACTTTTAATTTCATGTCAGCGCCAGATAAAGACTTACTGAAAAAGGACTTTTAATTTCATGTCAGAGCCAGATAAAGACTTACTGAAAAAGGACTTTTAATTTCATGACAGAGTCAGATAAAGACTTACTGATTAAGGACTTTTAATTTCATGTGAGAGTCAGATAAAGACTTACTGAAAAAGGACTTTTAATTTCATGTCAGAGCCAGATAAAGACTTACTGAAAAAGGACTTTTAATTTCATGTCTGTCAGATAAAGACTTACTGATTAAGGACTTTTAATTTCATGTCAGAGTCAGATAAAGA